>KZ105265.1:1056-100872 GCA_000504405.2 Mycosphaerella sp. Ston1
ACTTAAGGGAGAGGCAGAGGACGCGCTTATATTCGCGAATATTAAGATAAAGAAGCGTTACGACGCGAAATATAAGCTTTAGGAGCCTAACGTAGGGGATATAGTAATGCTGAACCTTAAGTACTACTACGTACCTAGCGTAACTAACAAGAAACTCTTAGACTAGCGCGTAGGCCTATTCCTGATCGAGAAAATGCAAGGGCGGTAAGTATACTAACTGGCGCTGCCGAAGTACTAGAAGATATACCCAGTAATATCGATAGCGGACCTAGAGCTACTTCTAGAGTCCGAGGACCCTTACGCTGCAGGCAGAATACGCGCAGCGGTCCGGAGAATCTAGCCGTAGAACGTAACGGGTATAGAGGAGCCCGAGCTAGACACCCTAATAGATAAGAGGCTTCGCTTAGTAGGCCGCAACAGGAAGGAGTTTGTAGAGTATCTAGTACGATAGAAGGGCAAGGATTCTTTATACGACTCGTAGGTACGAGTAGAGAACCTGCTAGTAACGCTAGTGCGCCGCTATAGGCAGTAACCGATACGCGGAAGGGCTATTACTTATTGCAACATAATTTCACTTTATAGAACGTACGAGTTACTTCGAGGCACCTTCGCGAGCATTCTTAGCGCGTAAATATCTTAGCGAGCAAGTATTTAGCGTACGCGTAGCGTGCGGAAGCGTTGCCGATTAGCTGCGCGTAACGAATTAACGCGTGCAAACTTTACTTTTGCAAAACCTTACTTAGGCTAAGCCTATAAAGCCTACATTTTCTTCGCGTAGTACAAACCTCTAAACAACAACCTCCGTATACTAGTTCCCCGTCGCTAACTACTACGCACCTGCAGCTATTAGCATAGCACCTAAGTTGAACAAAGTTAAGTACTTGTAAGTATACCGGGACGACCTAGTAATCGCCCTACTACGCAAGACTAAGAAGGACGGCTCTACTAGGCCGTAGAACGACGTATACGAGCGATAGGAGGAGACAAGCAAGATTAAGAAGGCCGCGGGGCGCTAACGAAAGGACCTTATTAGACGTATTAAGACCGTTTACGCCGCGTTAACGGCCCCGACCTAGAATAACCCCCTAAAGTACTTAATTATAAGCCGCATACCGGGCAATAAGGATGTCTTCTCTATTTAGGATATACAGCTCGCACTATGCCGTAAGATAAATAGCTTAATAATGTTTTATACCGCTATCCGTACTCTCCGCCCCGCGCTATACGAACGCAACCTATTAGACTATAGTCGAGAGTTAGAGAAGCTAGTGCGAACACTAATCGACGCTACGGACCCGCTAGTAATACAGATGGATCCTAACGCGGCTATAGCTAACTAGAAAGCTATACCAGAATACCTAACCGCACCGGGCGAGAACGCGCTAGGCACGCTAGCTCCCGCGACCGCTACCCCTCTAGCTGTAAAGCGCAATACTACTACTCCCGCCTTTATCGCTTCGCTAGCCGTTAAGCGCAAGCTATCTACTCGAAAGAGCAGGGCCGTTACCCCGGCTAAGAAGGGCAAAGCTACCCTCGCTGCTGCCGATTCTTGTAATAACCTAGTCCGACAAATTCAGTATAAGAAGCCGCTAGCCGACACTATGCGCGACCTAAGGGAGACCTAGAACAACCCCGATACGCGTATAACGCTACGATACGAAGCTAAGCTAGTTAGACTAGACATTACGCGCCGGTCGCTATCTATTACCCTCTCGTCTAATAACGGCAACGACGACGATAGTATAGTAGACCTAGACGAGCTATTATGGCGAGAGAACGCTAAGAGTACTGCTGCCTTTACCCCAAATTAGGCTAAGAACGCGCTATAGAAGCGATTACGCCTATTAAGCCGCAGCAGGCTATAGCTAGGACCCTCTAAGCGCTAGAAGAATAGCACGCCTAAGACCGCGCTACTAACCGAGCCGTAGCTACCGCTAAGCATACTAGCACTATAGAGCACTATACCGGCACTATAGGTTACGCAGGGTATACCGGAGCCAATAGGCTAAGAGGTAGTAAGAGACTCTAATATACCGCTATAGGGTAATAACTGGAACGCTATTAATACGAGCGATCCCCTACTAGCTACTCTAACTCTAAGTACTCCGAATCTTGAAGACCTCCTGTCTCTAATAGCTAGCGAGATTTTCGCTATACTAGAACTATACTACGATAATGTCTATATAATAGACTTAGCCGCTGCCGCCGCCGTCGCCGCAGAACTAACCGAAGACGAAGCAGCGGCTAGGGCTAACGACCTAATCGAACAGGAGCTCGAGTACGAGAGGCTAATACGGCTGTAGAGGCCGATATATATAGTAGACATAAGGATATAAGGATATAATAGACATACGAGGGCGTACGGTTTCTTTTTCGAGCCCCGGCATTTGCTATATACTTAGTACCTAGCAGGTACTAAGAGGCACCGCTGAGTAATAGATTACTCAGCTGACACATGTATATTAGTATATACCTTCGGGTACTTAGGTACTCGAGACATCAACTTCGTCACTGTCTTAACAGCACACCTCCCGAATCTACCTTTGATGACCTGCTTGCCTCAAAGCTCTCCTCTCCCACCAATTCTCCGCCGCAAGCCTCAAACTCACCGACAAAGGTGGTTCCTGCATTAACATATTATAAATTCCCGCTTCAGTACTCGTCCAAGCACTCCCCAATCTCTCCTCACTAATCAAAAAGCTCTCGGGAAACCACTCTTCAATCTCTTTTTGCTTCCCTAACAACATTTTCGCTACAGCCTCTCCACAGCCCCAACACAGCGGCATACCATATCCATTGAACCCCGCCGCGACATATTCCCCTCCTCTTACTAATTCACTAGTAGTGGTAGTAGTAGTATTAGCAGCAGCAGACCCCGCAACCTTCTCATCCGAAAAATTCATCGTCGCCACACTCCCCGGCAACCTCCCCACCCACGGTACATGATCCGGCGTAAACCCCATAATGCCACTCCACATCCCCTTGATGACCACTTTTCCTTTTTTTTCTTCTTCCTCCCCTCCTTCTTCTCCACCCATCTCAAACACCCTCCTCAAAACACCTTTCAAATTCGCCTCGGAAATCTCACTCATCCTCGAATCATCACTCGTCAACAATTCTTTGTCTAAAATCTGCTTTTCGCCTCCGAGGAATAAATCTCCCGTGTGCGTGTTTTGCGTGATGTAATATAGTCCGTATTCGAATTGGCCTGTGGAGGTGTCGTAGTGGGGTTTGCTTAGTGTGCTCCAGGATTTGAGGGAGGAGGGGTTGGTGTTTTCGTTGTTGTTGTTGATGATATCGTTCTTATTGATGTGATCGGGGAAGGAGGGAGCTGGGGTTTGGACGGACATTGTGCCTCGTAAGGGCCAGATTTTGCCGCGGAGGGAGGGGAGGAGGTGGGAGGTGTAGCCGTTTGTGCAGTGGACTATGTTGGTGGCGAGGAGGGGGCCACGGTGGGTGTGGAGAGTGTAGGGGTATTCTGGATTGGGAGGAGAGGTTGGAGAGATGCTGGTGACGGGGGTTTGGGTTTCGAGGTAGAAGCGGGTAGGGTATTTGGATAGGAGGCGGGAAAAGAGGCCTGTGATGAGTCTATAGGGCCAGAAGGCGCCGGCGCTGTTGGTTATTACTCCCACGGAATCTTTCATGTTCCACTTCTGAGGAGGAAGATGTTTGGTTAGCATGTGTGTTGCTATGGATGTGAGCTGTATATGTATACACATGGAGTCGAATATATATAGCAGAGCAAAGAGAAAAGATAAAAGATAGAAGAGAAAAGAGAAAAGAGAAAAGAAAGAAGACTTACATCCCTCGCCTCATCCGGTCCAAAAGACTCACTATCACCTTTCTGTTCCGGTAAACACTCCTCATACCGTAGTACAGACTGTCTCGTCTCCTCGAATAGCTCCTGGTCATATATCGCGCAAACAGACTTGACCCTCCTCACCTCAGAAACTCTACTCAACTCCTCGTCCTCCTCCGCCAAAGCATACATAGATTCGAGCGTACGATTCGCAAATCTCGCCACCTTGGTAGTCTCTTCTTTCCCCAGGTATTTTTCAAACGTCGTAAACTCCTCGGGAAGTGGCGAAACCAAATGTCCGCCATTTCTTCCCGTGGCTCCACTTGTGAGTGATCGGGCTTCGAGGATGGTGACGGTGGCTTGCGAGTCTAATGGCAGGTTGTCCAGGAGGGTTTTGGCTACGCTGCAGCCGGTCACGCCTGAGCCGATAATGGCATAGGTTGTTCGAACGGGGAGTTCTTGGGATTGGTGGGTGGAAAGTGGCGAAGGGGGGAGTTGCCAGAAGGCTTCTGTGGGATTTGCGCGGGGGAGTTGGGGATCTCGGTTTGCTTCTTGGACGAGTTGGGATATAACTGCGGGCGGTATGCTCGACATATTGGAAGAATTGGTGTAACTGGAACAGAGTTGTGTATATATAAGGGAGAAGCTAAGGTGTTGGGAAGGGGAACAGGGTACTCTGAGTGGATATATTGTAGACTTGACGAGGCTTAGGCGCTGTTCTTCTACACGAGAGCTGTTCCTTGTTGGCTGTTGTATGCAAGCCAACCTGATGCAGCCAGCAGAGGTCACTGCGGCTTGTGTGATGTTGATATCGGGCATCGTTCGGGACAAACTCGATCTGGGGGCCGCACGGGAGCCAAGACGGTCCATCCCGTGGAGAGCATCCTTCTCCAATTTCTGCTTGCTCAACTCTTCTTCCTTTCTTCTTCAAGTTGATAAGAGCCCCTATGTGAGTACCTACCTTACCTGACCCATCAAGCTCCATCACCCGCTCTCATCACACTGGCTAACATCTTACGTGATAGACCCTTATATCACCAGCACAAACATTGGGTGAATGTATATTCCTGTGGCGCTCAAAACGAACTATCGCCTTTTATAATTCTGCTGAAATTTGACGCACTTCGGTGCCTGTGGTTCAGCAGTTTCGCTTTTGGCAGACAAATATTGGGAGAGGATCATGCAGGGTATCAGAGCCTCGCTCCGTGATTGAGGATAGCCGGTGGTCAGAAAGAGCTGGGTTCGTGGAACATGAGCGCAAGATGATCGCGACAAGGCAATTATCGAGAGGGATTCCGTATCCTCGATACTTCTATGACTGCCATGTGGTATAATGCGAGAGGCGCTCTGGGATATGACTTTTGTCTGTTGCGGAGCGTCTGCTGCGTGCCCCTCGTCATGAGCATCATCCATGCTCTGTTATCTCGTAGTTGATATACCCCTTTGACCGTACTTCTCCCTGCACTCACATTAGAGGCACAACGAGTCTTCTGCATCTACTGCAGTCATCATCAGGGGGTATCGTATCCGTAACGCTGGGGTACACTGTTGTTGGTCGTTCTTGGTCGTTGCCTCTATCTTCACCTGCACGCAGCGTGGCGATTTCACGACAGTCCGGGCCCAGTGCAAGCACTACAGCGCCGGTGACACTTATAGAGCTCATATTGCATGAGCAGATCGAACCTGCTCAGAGTTGCGTGGACAATACTACATCTACATCACGAATCAAGGCTGGCAATGGCTATGATATATGTGGGAGTGCGTGTGCAAACAGAAAAGCGCTTTTCCAGTCAGTTGGTAGTTTTGTCTTTCTATCTATCATCCTTGGATACCATGAGCGCAACGTAGGTGGGGTGTGTTGGATTGAGAGATATCCATGATAAAAGTCCAAATCTGTATTGCTCCGTGCTGGGTGCGATGGTGAGGCGTACAGGTATGGCAGAGTATGTAGCGGGGCACGCGGCGCAGGTGGCTAGGGTGATTTGATGTCTTGTTCTCATTGCTGTTGATTCTGATGACGAGTGGCTCGGTGTTGAGGATAGAAGGCCGGCTCTTGCTACTACTGTGGCTGCTGCTCCTGTGCTTAATGATGTGAGCTTGGTTGGGTTACTCATAAGTTATTCATTGATACAGTCACTCGTAAAGGAATGAGACATCTGAAATGCTACCATCTAATTGATGAAGCTCAATACCGTCCAATGCATCCCCATCAGATCATCTGATTCACCAGAGACATATAACCTAGGATTGCTTTGATAGTATACTGTCTACATCCTAGCTGTTGGCACCAGACAGGACGCCTGATGGTCTACCCGTTCCGCTGAGCTCGTGGCCGATCTTGTTGCGTTCAGAGCGTTGGATGCCGGCTGCCCGCATCGGGCGCATCTGAAGTCTGCATGAACTGCTATTCTTAGAGGTGCACGTTGAGCTATGTCTCGTGATGCCTAGTGAGATCATGACAGCCAACGAGTTTATTGAATCTATGAAGTACCAGACTTAGCACAAAACGTCGCACAGCGTCTGTTCACTTCTGGACAGCGATGATTCAAGAGGCGTTCTTCCTCACCCAAGCAGTATTAGCAGTGTTCACTGTTGCCTTGTGTGCACCACCCTGAACATCGCATCCTCGACAGATGGCTTCGATGCCTTATTGAAATAATCCAGCCTTTCCTACAAGACGCCGGCTTCAACTTGACTGAGGTAACATCTTGTTCAGCCAGCGCCCTAGCATTGCCTGCTTGGGAGCATCCAAACCAGTATCGTGCAGTGCTGGTCTCAGCATCTGTTCCCAGTCCGAAGTTTCGTGCACTTTGAGACCGACAAGCTTGTCACTGATGTCCTTGACAGTGCCCCGGGTTTCAAGTGATGCAGTCTGAATCGCACCGTATCTCACAGACATGTCCAGCTTGGCGTCGGCAATCGCTTCACCCTTGCTATCAATAGACCATTGTGGTGTCTGTAGGTAGGTCCATTCCATAGATTTCAGCTCATCATGACCTTGGAGCACCACAGCATCCTCAAGCCACTCACTCCCGACCTTCACCACTTCCTGACTGTGGCTATACTGCTTGCAGAAGTGCTCCTGCACAGAAGTGATAAAGTCTTCGTTACGCAACAGAATGTTGCCCACCGGCGAACTCACACTCTCCACGCCTCTCGCAGTGATGTATGGCTTCGCTGGCGAGTGAAGATAGTCAGGGATCACATTTAAATTCGGGCTGTTCAACAGACACGTTCCGTGATGCAAAGCTCGATTCCTCGTCAGCTTGTATGCCGACCCGGACACCTTTAAAGGCCGTAGCGTGTCAAAGTCTGTGGCCTCGTACGGTGTGCTGTGAGTATCGTTTGGATCGGTGCGAGTCCCACGTTTGCCTTGGTCCAGAACAATGTCGTGGCGGGCGTTGACTCTGGCTCTCTCTACGCCACAGCTCCTGAGCGCTCGCACCACCATTTCCGCATGTTTGTCACGAGTGAAGTCTGCGGCAGGGCATATCACAGTCCAGTTGACGTTTCCTTCATCGTGGAAGACGGTACCACCGCCACTTCTTCGTCGTACAAGATCCACGGCACCTAGACCTGGAGGTTCGGTCTCCGCCTGGTCTCGTGACGCGCTGAGAAGAGCCAGGTTGACCTCCAGCCATGGGTTCTGGTTCCGGCCGATAATGATGCTAGGCCGGTTGACATACAGAAACAGGACTGCTGACTCCGGTGCGCTCGTCTGGAGCAGGTGGTGCTCGATGGATAGGTTCAAGTACGGGTCACGCGATGTCGAAAGGTACGATTGTACTGGTCGTTTGAGTGTGTCCAGTGAAGGGCCCGACTGCCATCGCCGCCAGGTCAGTGGTCGTAGTAGCGGTGGTGCTACATGTGCCCGCGCTGCTTGCGCGCTGCTGCATAGGCGCCGTGCAATCATGAAGCCATCCCCTGTGTTGAAGGCGACACGATTGGTGAAACTCCTGTATTCTAGGTTCTCCCCTGGACGGGCCGTTAGAACTAAGCACTGGCGCAACGACTCGAGAGGCTAGAGCACGTGGATAACAAGTCAATAACAAGTCAATAATGACAATCGTGTAACCGCGTTGTCTGATAGCGTTCTCAGGCACGGTGCTACCTACACTGAGACATCCATACAACAATGCCCTCTGCTGTCACGAACCCAAGACTGAGAGACGAAGTGAAGGTCGGTGAGGTGGTGCTGTAGGCATCATCATAGAACTCTTCGTACCCGTGACAAACCCTTCACCTTACCTAGTTCTAGCCCTGTCGTTGCCTGTGGTCGGCGGAAAGAACAGCCGACGGACGGTTCCTGCATGATCGGCGCCATGGCCTTGTCCAAACCTCACAGCGGCCTCGACAACTCCTCCTCCTCCTCCTCCTCACGCTTCGACCATCGACCGAGCCAGCCGCGATACCTTCCACTGGCCCCTCTCATCGACCATGTCACAATGGCTGACTCGGAGACCAATGCCGCTCGAGCTCCAATGACGAGCGAACAATTGGTGGAGTTTGTGACAAAGGAGCTGGACGATGAACAGGAGCGCGAGGCCAAGGCGGCCGCATTGAGCGCCAGCGAGCTGCCGACGGATCAGCAGACGGGGTCAACGTTGGATTTGAGCCACAGGAACATCAGCGTCCTCCCGGCTGAGGTGGCACTGCTGATTAAAGATCGCGTCGAGAGGTGCGTCAACAGAACGAGAGGGCAAAACATCCCGAATCATGCATGCTGACAGGGACTAGACTGGCGCTTTCGCACAACCGCAACATCCAGCTTCCCACCGCGATCGCGCAGTGTGACAGACTGCGGTATCTGAACCTCCGATGGAACAAATTGAAGACGTTCCCCGACGCGGTACGGTGGACATGTCATTGGGCGGAGCAGCGGTAAGGCTGACGTGACACAGGTGCTTTCACTGCCCAAGCTGGAGATTCTGGACATCAGCAAGAACGCCATCGACGCGATCCCGGAGGACATCAAGAAGATGACGAACCTGAAGTTCCTGGCTGTTGCCCGCAACAACATCAAGAGACTGCCTCTTGCGCTTGGTGAGATGAATCTGGTGAAGCTCAAGTTCGACGAGAATCCTATTGAGTTTCCACCGCCGGAAGTTTTCAAGCCAAGCATGGACAGCAATGTGGTTGAGTCTGAAAAGGACAAAGACATGTGCCAGCAAGTCAAACGATTCATGAAGGCTGCTGCTCTGCGAGAGCGACTGCTGACGGACTCGGAGGACTTGAGGTATCGCTCATCTTCCCAACCACCTTCACGGAGAGCCTCGTTGACATTCAGAAGCAACGCTGAGACGCCGCGTCCTCCGCGAAGAGTCGTGACTGGCGGCCGCTTTCCTGTCCGCCCCAGCGTTAGTGGCATCGAGAATGTCGAAGGTCTGGCCAAATCAGACTCGTCCCCGAGTGCTCCTCCGCCAATACCTGTGCGATCACATGCGCGGGGACCCTCATCCAGCATGAATCCCACTATCATCAAGCGGCCTGGTGTTGCGCCTCTTCTCACCTCTGGCATAGATGCTAGCAGGACCAGAAGTGAGTCCGTGGCCACTCCTGCAAACATTCGGAACCGTCGCCAAGGATATGTGCCTCACAAGCATACTAACCTCAACTCCCTTGACGAGATGTCACACCGTATGGCTCGTTCTAGTCAAGCGTCTGCACTGACGCCACCCCATTCTCGTGCTCCCAGCGTCAATTCGGGCTTCCTCAACGTTAGTGGCGGTGAGAGCTCGTCTGGCGCGGTCAGCCCGATCGATGGCCCTGTCAGTAGGGCCGTCCTATCGCGCAAGCTGTCGAGCCTGCCCGAGAGCCGCAACTCCACGGTGCCGACTATGAACTCCATCAGGGCAGTGAAGCGAGTTCTGTTCATTCTCTTCTATCTCCACCGACCGTTGGCTGATATTGCCCACCAACTCGGTACTGGCACACCACGTCGCTCCACGCTTGAAGTCCAACTGGCAACCGCCAACGTGAAGGTGGAAGAGCTCGACCGACTCGTGCACAAGGCAAACAACGTCATGGAGGACAATATGGAAGTCGACGGCCCCATGCTGATGGCGATTGTGCGTACTGCCATTCTTGCGCTGCGGTCTTACGTCTTTGTCATCAAGGAGCTCAATCGTAATCGTCAGCAATGCGTGAAGCGCGTCGATGCCTTTCATGTACGACAAGTCATCACTTCGGTGTACAGCACGATTGTTGAAGCACGCAACGTCTGCCAACTCCTGGGCTTCAAGATTGTCGCGGCCAACCCACGAGACACGCTGCGAGCATCTCAAGCGTACAGTAGCCGCACCGTTACACCAACCCAGCCGAAGGCACCAGCAGGACCTCGCCGCCGAGGCGCAACCATTCTCCCAAGTTCGAGTAGTGTTACGAACCTACGCGGAATGGCGCCACCCGTGCCTCTTCATACTCCTTCGAGCCGAAGCAATACTGTCACATCTTTTGGAGGCTCGGTCACTCCTCGCTGGAACCAATCCTTTTCAGACACGTCCTCGATGGCGCACAGTCGCGGCCCATCGCGCAGCAACACCATGCGCAGCGTGACCGAGAGTGATGCAGAGGACACGGCAGACCGATTGTACCTCAAACTCAAGATCTGCTGCGATATTGCTTCTACAACATTGCCGCCAGTTCGTGCTGACCTCCACTCACGAAAGTCGGTCGAAGATCGTGCTGGCAATCTTCGTATGGCCAGTCTCTATGGTAATGCAATCCACAAGTGCGACTTTGCTATTGCTACCAACAACAAGCTGCTTTCGCGCTTGAAAGTGATGCATGTCGGCGATCCTGCGCGTTACCAGCTGGAATTTAAACAGATGGGGGAGCAGTTCACCAAGGTGAGTCACAAGCAGCCGACGGTTATCCTCGACATCTTCCCTCAGTGGGTTAATTTTTGTCAGGATTGGGCGGATTTCGCAGAGGAGATCATGACCATTGCGCGTGAAGGTCTGGACATTGGCAACATCAAGCATTACCTCAAGCCTGTCCACGCTGCCTGTAGAGAAGTCAGACATGTCGCGCGGACTGTGTCACCTCCATCGAACAGACCACCGCCGTCCGCCTTTCCACCGCCACTGAATACTGCGCTGGCGCAGCAGACGGCGTCTACCATCAGCCCACATGTGCCAGTCACACCACTTGGCGCCGCACTAGGCCCTGCAGCGCAGGCTACTGTACCACCAACACCTACCACGGCAATCAGCACTCCAGAGTATGGCTTCCCGCCAGTGCCTCCAATGCCCACGAACATCCCGGCAGCTACGCAAGGCAGGAGAATGGCTGCTGCTGCGGCGCCGCTACCCAGCTATTACCTTGCAGCAACCAGCCATAAGTGAGGACCATGTGCTATAACGGTAGGCAAGAGGTTGTCAAACAGAGTCGAGTTGTTTGTTAGGACTACTGTCGAAAGGCAAGAAGGGACGCTATGGTATGTAAGGCGCACGAGAGAGACGAGTTCATGAGTCATGAAAACCACGATACCCCAAGCATGAAATGTACCAACTACGGCATCGTATGGCATAATACATTCTGAAAAAAAAACAGAGCGACTCGCATGCAACCAGTGCTATAGGAAAAAAGTCGTTGCCAGCTTCTCATTGTTCTACGTGCTGTGACCATGACAATTGAGATGCATATGCAAATTTTACAGAACTGCTTGTCGTCAGAGTGCCCGCTGTGGGGTACTACAACAAAGACAACTTAGGAGACATCGGTGGTGCAGACGGGACGCCGGTGATTGGAGATGCTGAAGATTGCTTCGCTGGACTGGACTAGAAGGATCTCGATGCACTTGAACCTGAATCACAATCGTCCGCGCTACACCTAGCGATCGTCACGCGAGCTGGCATTACTTGAGTATCTCTGCCATCGAAAGACGAAGGCCTTGAAGACAATCAAAGCAAATGGAAAAGAGTGAGAGGCACGGGTGCTGGCTTGCAGCAGGATTGGGCTTGCGCATGATTGTATAGGTACTCATAGCCACGTAACGCGCACACGGAGCGCACAGTGGTGAATATCTTCTCCGCACAATTTTTTCCATCGCTTGGCGCCCTTGCATGTCTGAACAACAGATACCAGTGAAGGCACTGTTGTTGTCCAAGTCCCCTGCCCTGCACTCGCCAGACCAGCTCGCGCGCCATTCGCTGAACGAGATTGATTGCATTCCCAAATTTTCGTCGGCGAGACTGAAGCGATCCGATTAGTCGAAGAGACCGAAGCCCATGTCGTCGTCGGACTCCTCCTTCTCTGTAGCATATACCGATCAGTACATTGGTTCCAGAACGCTCACAATGGGCGGAATGAAACTCACCCTCTTCCTTTGCCTTCTCAGCTGGAGCATCAGCGGCAGCAGCGTCACCGCCTGCGGCAGGAGCAGCACCACCAGCAGCAGCTGGGGCGGCACCACCGCCGGAACCAACGTTGGTCAGGAGGTCCTTGACATCCTTACCCTCGAGGGCCTTGGCGAAGAGGGTGGTCCAGATTGGCTCGACGTCAGGGACTTTGGCGGCGTTGATGAGAGATTGGAGCTTGTCGGCCTGTCGGTGGAGGAGTTAGTTGGTGCTTTTGGAGGAGGCTGCGCCGGCGCATTTAGAAAGTCGCATTTTTTGGTGCGGACGTACGGTAATCTCCAGACCCTCATCGGCAAGGATGAGGGCGGCGTAGGAAGCAGCGAGCTCAGAGGTAGACATTGTGAAATATGTCGGGTGCTGCCTACAACAGTTGGGTCTGTGAAGGTCTTCTGCTGGTGGGTGACGAGACGAAGGGTGAGCGAGTGAGTGAGAGTTTTCTGGTGCGCGAATCTTGGCGCTCTGATGGACACTCCCCACATCAACGGGATGAACCGCTTTCGCAGCCAATATGATGACGGTAACGTGACCATGCGAATGGCTGATCGTGCCTCAGGCATCAAGTCTCCCCGCACTCCGGCTTGCAGACAGACGTCCGATAGTTTCACTGACGCTGCCATCATCTCGATCATTCGGCGTCGGGTTTGCTTACGTTGTACTATGAAGCACAGCATCTCGCCTCTATCACCATCACCCACCATCATCACCACCACCGCGTGCCCCCTCTCTACTTCTGCCCCGCCGGTGACAGCAACATCACTACAGACACTGTCCGACAGACAGCGCCCGCCATGACCGACTCGCCATTCCAGCGCATTCCGCTGGATCCCAAGGAACAGCCCATCCTTGATCGCGTGCTCATTATCCGTGACCACTTGTCGCTGATGAAGAGCGACCGCTCGACCTATGTCAAGTCGGTCGATGTCCAGAAGTACTACAATCAGCTCATTGAACAGGTCGAGCTGCTCAATCGCATACGCCAGGGCCAGGACAAGCGCCGGGAACTGAACCGACTGGACACCGTTCTGGATGACTGTTTCCGCCTCGTATCGCTCTTCTTCCTGACCATAGGTCGAAACCGCGAGGCTCCAGCCATCTATTCTTGCGTAAGTACCGTGGATCGTCTTCTGAACCACCTGAGAGAGGCCGGCTTCTATCTAGCGAACGACTTGAGAAGTATAGATGAGCATTTGAACAAGTGGGAGCAGACGATTAAGAAGGGTAGGGAGGAGTATGGACACTCGGAGCATATCCTGACGCTCTTGTCTGCGAGGATCGAGGTGTGTAAAAAGACATTGGAAGAATTGAAGGTGCCGTTGTCGCAGTTGGAGGGGGAAATGATGACAACGTATGAGAAATTGGTGAGCATCTTGCGGAGCTTGAGTGCGTGCAATACGAGGTCGAGGGTAAGTGCTGGTCACAAGGCGTTCGTGATGGGAGTATAAGCTAAGACACGTCAGTTCCCGGAGAAGGAGGTCAAGGACTTTGAGAATCAATTGATGCAAATTCAAGAGCAGCTTCATGCTGAGCGCGACCCGCATGAAGGCAAAACAGCCCAGGAGGTGTACGCCGAGCGGTTGCGACTAATCCAGGAATGCCCGACCTGTATCAAGGACCCGGAGACTACGGTTAAGAGCCTGCTTGCTAGGTGCTTGTTGTGGGTCGAGATCATTCAGGAAAAGAAAGGCAGCATCGATCCCAACTTCAAGGACACGTTCGACAAGTTGCTCAAGATCAAGAATGCGCTCGAGCACATGATGCTTACCCAGGCCTGGTCCCTGCGCGAGACTGATCTCTACGATTATCAACGACAGCTGGACCGAATTGACGAGAGCAGGGTTGAAGGAAACTTCGTTGACGGCAACGGGAATGCGGCAGACCTTCACGCGCAACGAACACTACTTTACCTCCTGCGAAAGTCGTATGCGTTCATCTACCAGTATATCATCACTTCGGAGCCTGTCTCAGAAGCCCTTCTGCCGATCTACAACCAGCTACAGACTCTTAAGCGCTGCCTTATTGAAGTCCAGAAGGCAGGTGGCGTCGACTCGCCGCGCGAATTGTACCCGTATAGCATGAAACTAAACAGCATCGACAATATGAAGAAGGATGGCAAGTTCATGATCGGTACCGATATCCCTGAAGGCCAGGGCTCCGTATCAGCCTTGCTTGCAGAGTGCTTCGAACTGGCATATGAGCTGCGAAACGAAGCAGACGAGAGGAGTGAACAGCCTGCGCAGGAGGAGATCAACGGCGTTGGTCATCGGACGCCAAAGGACGTCAACCCTGCTGAACGTCTGGATGACACCAAGATGAACGAGACTGGGCCCGGTCTGGGGCTGGAGAGAATCATGACGCGCGAAGGTTAGTATCCTTGCAAGTCCTTGGGCTCCCAGTCTGCATTGGATGAGACGTGTTATCGGAATCAGTTGTGCAGAACTGATTCTGCGGGGAGCTGCGCAAGTGGCGTACTGCAGATGAAGCTCAATTAGTAAAGACGGAGCTCGAGTAGCATAGATGGCACGGCTTTTCGGGAATGGATACCCTATTGCGAGGTGCTGCGATGTGTTCTATGGGCGTTTCCACCGACGAGGTTGCTTTTATGGCCATGATTGAGACGTGTGCACGACAGACACGGGGAATGTGAATACGTTTTCGCATTTGCTTATGCCCTAGGGAACGGCGGCAGTCTTCTCTGCGTTCATACGGGGTATGGTGGACCTAGCTCGAAAGCATACAGTATGGTCTGCGCAGTCGCAGCTAGCTCAGATGAAATGATAATGTTGTTTCTTTCTCATGACCTCTGCCTTTCCGGACTTGCAGGTCCACCGACTACAGATTGACAATTCATCAACTGCCCGAATCTATACATTACCTTACCGCTCGCGGTCCGCAATTATCACTCAAGCTTGACATGTCTCCAAATGTACAGACAATCAGAACCTGTCCGTGAGAGCTCGCTCTGCTGAATCTCTTCCTTCCTCTCTAGGTACAGATCGCCTCAAACTTCCCGCTCACACACCCAACACAGAGAAAGCAATCTTGGCGTGCAGCATGCATGAATATCAGCCTCTGCAGAGTCGCCGGCTCTCGCGCGACAAGTTCGAACCCTACTTGCCACGGCTCTAGTTGTGCCTGCTTCGAACGAATCCAGAATATATGGAGTTTCATCGACACACCGGCCGGTTATCAACCCTTTTCACAGGCCTTTGAGTCTACTCGACACGAGCCTTAAGCCTTACACCACCAGTAGATAGGTAAGTAGCTGCGCGCAGATCAGGAGAGGAGAGGAGGATAGAGCACCCTTCTGCTCATTTTTTTTTTCTCAAATACCTCCTCCATCGATCGGACCCAAAAACTGCGAAGGATCGAAATCTTCCGTCGCGAGCTGAGCTGCTAACTCGAGCATCAATTCTGGCTGTGTAACAACAGATTGTCCCCCTCCCACCATATCGTAGAGGGAATCCCATATTATTGGGTACAGACTATGATTCGTCTCCGTGGTATCTGGTAGGGTTGTTGTTGTTGGTGTTGGACCATTATTACTATTCCCGCCGCCGCCGAAATTGTCTTGATGATCAGTAGTGGTAGTAGTAGTAGTAGTAGTAGTCTGGCCGGCGGCCAAAAAGCAAGCCTCGTGTGGTCCAGGGAGAATCAAGGGTTCTTGCGATCGAACAGGATCTAAGAGGGTGTGAAGGGTTTGTAATTCGGATTTCCGGAGGGGAGCGACCACGTTTGATTTGGTGGTCATTTCGTCGAGAATGAAGTGTAGCGTGTCGTTCCAGGTGCTGTCGGAGATGTATGAGGGGAGGATGGAGCCGAGGATCGAGAGGAGCATGCCTGATGAGAAGGCGTATTCGAGTTGGAAGGGGAGGAAGGTCTCGAGGAGGCCTTGCTCGGTGAGGCTTTTGAGCATGGTTATCATGGTTGTGGCTGAGCTGACAGCTGTGTGTAGTAATGCGGCGATGGGGGCTGCTAGTTGTTGGGGTTCAGAAGCTGCTGGGGGAAGACTGGAGATTAGAAGCCACATGACGAGTGGTCGTATGGCTAGGACGATGCACTGGCAGTCGTTTGTTAGTAGTGTGCCATCATACTCAGTGTTGTTGACGACCTACGTGGTGGTAGGAGAGCATGATCCGCGTGAGCATATGTGGCATTTCACTCTTCGAAGGTTGGTTGAGCCCGTTCAGGACGTTCTCAATCTCGTGTGACACTTCCGCGAGTCGATGGAGAATCCATGTCGTGTTTTTCACAAAGAATATCCCGAAGCGTTCGTCAACGCTGTACAACGCTAAGAGACTTCGTCAGCGCTGCAATCAGAAGTTGTAGCAAATATCCTTACTCGTGCATGTGGTTGCTATCAGACGAGAGATCCGTACCCGAAGCATCAAAGCTTTGTCCAAGATGGAAGTTTGTCGATCTGGTGCTATGAATGCCGTGATATTCTCCTCCGCGATGGGCATAATCGCGCCCATTAACGATGAAAGCTCTCTATCCAGGACATAAGTGACCCAAAAGACCTTTTTGCATCGTAGCGAGAATTCGGAGCTTATGACATCGTCGGGAATGTGCAGATGAATGCCCTCGACATAGCATAGTCTCAAGGCTTGGCCGATCTGCCCATAGTCAGTGTTGTGTAGTTGCGGAATTGCGTGTCAAGCGCTTACATATTGGTAGGCAGTGACACGCATATCGATGGACTGGAAATATAAAGCGACCAACGCTAAGACCTCAATGGCTAGCGGTCCATCTTCATGCAATTGCGCAGCATCCGGTAGCAGAGCCATGGCACGAGCTGCAAATTCACTCCCTGGCACCGCAGATCGGTCGGGATGGCTGAGCAGAGCCTTTCCATATGCCAGGATGAGGAGATACTCGACGAACCAAAGCCGCTGCGTAGACGCAACCTGCCACTGATCGCGATAGAATAGTTCGAAATGAGACATGAAGTTCGCCTCATCCACGATACCGAACAGCTCTCCCAGTCGAAATTTGACAGAGTCGTAGAGGTAGCGTGCATAGTCGGCAGCAGGCAAGTTACTCATGTCACTAGGCTCGACGGATGGCTTCGTGACCCAACGGAGCCTAAAGGCTGTGCCATCGTTGTTCAGCCCAGCAGAATTGTCAAATGCACCAGGCGAGTGAGGGCCCAGCACGAAAAGTGCACGTCGACAAAAAGCCCAGGTTGAAGTCGGACCCAGGTAGCCTACATAGCAGATTATTGTTAGTCCTCGGTACGTCTTACAGATGTTCCCAGTGCTTACGAGGTCGGCCGCAGACATCGCGCACATATGGCAGGCTTTTGCTGACCAAGGGATTGTGGAATGCTAGATGGTCAGTGATGTCTTCTGTCACAATTCCAGAGTCAGAGTGACCTGGAGCATCGACAGGCCGAATAGCTGAGGCTGTCGACGAAGCTTCCGCTATAAATGTTTTGTCAGCCTAGAGTCAATGTCAAGATCTGATATAGGAGTCACAACGGACCCAGAGCCAGTAAGCTACGCGAAGCATCTTGGGAAGGCTCAGATGGTCTGATGGAAGCATTGCTGAAGTCTGATGGCGATTGCTGCGGAGGTTTCGACTGTGCAACACGACGTTCAAGATCTTCCAGATATCTCTGCGGAACCGATACGTGAGGCTCATCGGATGGAAACACGCAGGTCTCTCTTCGACGAGCACAGCGAGCACAGGGGGCAGTGCCCGAGCACTTGATCTTGGCTGATCTACACTGCTTGCATCTGTACTCGGTGTCTCAGTCCGAGAAGTAGTTCTACTCCGGTGTTGGTGTCCGCACGCCTGACAAGACCACTTACGCTCGCGGAGTCCTGCGCGGAACTCGCAATCTCTTTTCTGGAGGCTCGACAATGTCGCCGTCCATGATTGTTATTATTGTTAGTATTGTCGATTTCGCTTCTGCTTCGGGTTGAGAATACCTTTTTAGTTCTATGGATTCTGTGCGGGGTTTCCTTGGGAGGTCCGCCGGCCTCGGTGGCCGATGTCTAGTTCTAGCCGGCTCATCAGCAGTATAACATGCTGCAAGACGTACCAGTAGAATTTTGCTGCTGCTGCTGCTGCTGCTGCTGTGATGCTGTGATGATTCACAATAGAACTATCGCTTCCAGTAGAATCAAGTCCATCAGTTGGGCAGTTCATTCAAACATCGACATATAGGGGAGGGGGATAACTCGCTCAGTAGACATCGATGTGGAGATCACAGCAGCCATGGCGTCGAGAGTCACTGTAGTAGACTATACAGTACATACATATATCGCTTCAACTTCGACTTCGTATCGACCGTGTTACCAATGACCAGAAGATCTCCGTAGTTGTACGGAGTATAGAGAGCACCTACAGCAGCGTATAAGCACAGACGACTGCCAAGCCTTCGCAGACACCTCACCCTCACCCCTCTCGCCCCTCCATCCTCCGTAACAACATTTGCCACAACAACCTTCGCCAGACACTCGCTGCTCTCTACACTGACTGGGCCACGTTGCAGCTTCGCAAGAAAACCAATATTCCATACGGGATGGGGCCCCGGGGAAAGAAGCGGCAGACCGTACCAGATTTGCTGCCACGGTGAAGGCCTATCTCAGATGACTGTATCGCCGGATCCAGTCTTTGATAGCTCGCAAACTCCGACGGGACTGTAAGCGTAACGTACCTCAAGTATCATGCCTGACCCTGCCTCCCAAAAGGGCAAACTTGCCCTGGGCCGCCGCTTGCCGTGCGTGTCTACGATTCTACGGTACTCGTAGACTCGTAGACCTGGTCAGTGGTCGCACTCACTGTTCACAGGACTTGTTGATACTCTGCAGTTCTGCACCAATACCCTCATACCATCTTCACAGTTCACGTACATGCAACTGACAATGAGTCCGAAGCTAAGATCCTGTTATGGCGGCCGCATTCTTACCACTCCGCCTAGTTCTGTGCGAGTGAGCTTCGAGCGTGCCATTTCGACACAGGGCCGCAATAGGAACAGCACATTACAGCGCGACAATGCAGAACTTTCACTCCGGAGCACTGTGGAGATACCGCCTCAAACCACATCGCCCTCATTGACACCGCGACCTCTCAAGAGTCTGCCATTGCCCGCTCTGCTCCGGACATTTTTCCTAGGCAAGCTTTTCGCGAGTCCAGCTCTTTCAAGTCTGGGCATGAACATTCTGGGACGTATAGCTTGTTCTCGGAGTCCGTTCCTTGATCCCGACCGCAACCTCGTCTTAGGCAGAATCCTTCGAGCTGTGGTGTACAATCAATTCTGTGGAGGGAACGAGAAACACGAGATTGTACCAGTGCTCGACCGACTCAGACAGGCTGGCTATGCTGGCGTCATCCTCCAATGGGCCCGGGAGATTGTTGCACATGGTCGGGCTGAGCCTGATTCTAATGTTGACACTTCTGCTGAGCAGATACAGACATGGCTCGACGGTAACCTCAAAGGGCTGTCCTTCGTTGGCCGGGATGATTACTATGCCTTGAAGTGAGTAGTGACATTCCCAGACCGATATACTCTCGTTGACAAAGTGTGAAGATACACTGGCGCCGGCAGCAGCGTTGCTGCAGCACTCAGACTTGGCCAGGATCCTCCGCCGCAATTCAAAGATGCACTTCACACGATTCTTCGTGCAGCTCAAGCACAAGGCACTCGAATCTTCCTCGATGCCGAACAACAAGTTTTCCAAACCACAATCGATCGCTGGAGTGTCGACCTGATGAGACAGTACAATGTAAATGGCGAAGTGTTAGTGCTCAATACCTACCAAGCATACCTCAAAGCTACGCGTGGCATCATGCGAGATCATCTCAAGCTTGCGCAACAAGAAGGATGGGCTCTCGGCGTGAAGCTGGTGCGAGGCGCATATATCTTGAACGACATCCGATCCCGCATTCACGACACCAAAGCCGACACCGATGCATCGTACAATGGCATAGCTCACTCGCTCCTGTCTCGATCATTCGACGACATTGCACGCGATAACTTCCCCAAGGTACGCATTTTCCTTGCGGGCCACAACGCAGAATCGATTGTACGCGCAGCTCAGCTACACAAAAATCTCGTCCTGCAAGGCCACAAGCCAGACACATTAGAATTCGGCCAGCTGTACGGCATGGCAGACCACATCAGCGGTATGCTCCTGCAGCAGGTCGAAGACGCAAAGAAAGCCGCTGCAACAGAGCTCTCTGGAGAAGCGGCAGAACTACAGAGGCAAGCGGCACCTCGCATCATGAAATGCGTGAACTGGGGCTCGGTCCGCGAGTGTCTGCATTTCCTCATGCGAAGAGCTGCTGAGAACCAAGGCTCAGCGGATCGATTGAGAGACGGTTTTATTGAGTCCAAGCGTGAGCTGTGGCTACGATTTCGCGGGCTTCAGTAGGACGAATGGTCATGATAGAGAGAATTTACGTTTTATACGAGATGGAGTCCAATAATGAGTTATCGTTTTAAGATCGATAGCACGAGAGTATATCCATTCACTTGCGCTGTACAGTCCGAGTAATTCTCCTCTGTCTGATTACATGTATAAGTGAACACCATTCGAACGTGTCACTACTGATACCATGCTGATAATGAGTGTTGGCCGATGGGCAGGCTGCGATGATGCTACTGGCTGGTCGATGCCCTTGGAGATAGGCGGATTCCATTTGTTACATACATGTAGGTAAGGTAGGGATTGTAAGCAAGGTATGGCAAGGTATGGTAAGCTATGGTATGCATATCTGCGGACTTGGCGGCCGAAAAGTCGGGATCCAACACCGAGTGAGTCCCCCACTACTTGACCTAGTTCTACCTAGTCACTCCGGGTACCAATGGCACAGCGACAGGTATGGATAGGGTAGCTAAGGTAAGGCACAGGTATGTTCTAAGGTACCGACCACTTTTTTATTTTTATATATCACTTTGACAATTCTCTGACATTTGACATACATTACTCATCTGACATACCATACTCCTCCCAACCCACACACATTGGCACATTCGGAAGATGAAGAGTACTCGAGCAGCTCGCACCTGGACACGCCGACACCCACTCCCTCAACTGCATCTCCATCCATCGACCCAGCAGCGTGCCGGCATCTCGCGCTATACCTTGCCAGCATTCAAGAATGAGCCCGTCGTCAGTGTCACCCTCTATGCAACACTCCCAACTAGACATATGTACTGATCAGATCCAGAAATCGTTCGCCAAAGGCTCGCCCGAGCGCGAAGAGCTCACGCGCACACTGCAGCAGATGAAGCAGAAGCTGCCACAGAAGATTCCCATAACGGTCTCCGGAAGAGTAGTAGGTCACGCTGATCCTCACAGACGGAGAACGACACTCACCTCTTTCGCTCTCAGATCAACTCCACGACCAAGAGCATACAGCTCAATCCCTGTCGACATGCAGAGAAAGTGGCCGAATACGCCTCGGCATCCGAGCAAGACACGAACGCCGCCATCGACGCTGCGCTGGCAGCCAAGCCAGCATGGGAGGCTCTTCCATTCGAGGACAGAGCGGCAGTCTTCCTTCGTGCCGCGGAGCTGATCAGTGGGAAATATCGATCGGAGATCTTGGCCGCGACAATGCTAGGGATGGGCAAGAACATCAGGCAAGCGGAAGTGGATGCATCGACAGAGACGATAGACTTCTTGAGGCAATACGTGAAAGAGGCGGAGAAGCTGTTCGAACAACAACCACCTGTGAACTTGGATGGTACCTGGAATAGAAATGAGTACCGCCCACTGGAAGGTTTCGTCTATGCTATCAGTCCCTTCAACTTCACTGCACTGGCTGCGACTCTCATAGGGCCACCTGCTCTGCTAGGCAATGTGGTGGTATGGAAGCCTTCTGATTCGGCACTTCATGCTAGCTGGGTCCTCTATCAGATCTTACTGGAAGCTGGTCTACCCAAGGATGTCATCCAGTTTGTGCCAGGAAACCCCGAGCTCATCACCGACACCGTGCTGAAGAGACCAGAGTTCGCAGCGCTTGCGTTCATTGGATCGACGGCTGTGTTCAAGGAGCTGCAAGGCAAGGTGGGCAAGGCGACAGCAGCAGGCCACTTCAACTCATACCCCCGAGTAGTGGGAGAGACAGGCGGCAAGAACTTCCATCTCGTGACCGAGTCTGCCGATGTCAAGAGCGCCGCTCTCAACACACTCCGCGCAGCATTTGAATACCAAGGACAAAAGTGCTCAGCATGCTCGCGCGTCTACGTCGCCGAGTCCGTCTGGCCCGAATTCAAAAAACACATCCAAGAGCAGACTGCTCAACTCAAGGTCGGCCCCCCGGAAGACTACAGCGCATTCGTCAACGCCGTGATCCACGAACAGTCCTTCGACAAACTCGCCGCAGTCATCGAATCCGCCAAATCCGACCCGGACCTCCACCTCATCGCAGGAGGCACAACCGACAAATCCTCCGGCTTCTACATTTCCCCCACCATCTACCAAACCACCAACCCCAAACACGACCTCATGACCCGCGAACTCTTCGGCCCCATCTTCGCCGTCTACGTCTACCAAGACTCGGATTTCGACACCACTCTCGACCTCATCAACACCACCTCGCGCTACGCTCTCACCGGCGCCGTGTTCGCCCACGACCCCGTCGCGTCGCGCCAAGCACAAAACGCTCTGAAGCACGCGGCGGGGAACTTCTATCTCAACACGAAATGTACGGGATCCGTGGTTGGGCAGCAGCCGTTTGGAGGGAGTCGAGATAGTGGGACGAATGATAAGTCTGGTACGATGGGTATGTTGTATCGGTTTGCGAGTATTAGGACGATTAAGGAGGAGTTTGCGCCGTTGGATGAGGTTGCTTATCCTTCGAATGAGGTCTGATGATGACGGTGGTTGGTAGTTGGTAGTTAGTGGTTAGCGTGGCGTCAGTGGTAAGCCTTCTCTACCTTAATGATGAGAAAGTTGGAAATCTTTCTAATACTCGATTACTCATTTCTTTCTTTCTTTCTTTCTTGCAGTCAAAGTACCTAGTGCTGATGATATAATCAACAGGCGGTTTAGGGAGAAGAGTCTGGAGCAGAAAGATCAGATAGATCTCCTACCTACCTACACAAAAGCCCCAATCTCTCAAACTGCTTAACCACAGGCGCCTCTTTCCGCTTCGCAGTCAACGCTTCAAACAGCACACCTTCGCCACCCCAGGGACGATGCATTTCAGGTCCGATCCCATCTTGCCCAGGTTGATGATGCTGTTGTTGTTGTTGCTCGTCCCTCCTTGCACCAAGATCCGAAGAAGAAGCTTGAGGTTCGCCACCAAAGACTTCAGCCAAACAAGCTTTCGCCATCTCTTCAACCTCGACAAACCCGCTCTCGACAGCGACGGCGCGCTCTCGCATACTTCTCCTCATCAGGCCCTCGACTAATCTACTCACGTCATCTCCCGTGTGATTGAAGCGTTCGATGAGTCGTTCGATGGAATTCACGAGATACTCTTCTTCGTAGACGGTGCCCTTTTTGCCTCGAGCACGTTTTCGCTCTTCTTTTTTGCGGTTTTTGCTCGTTTTTCGCGTGGCGTCTGTCGCGACGCTGCCTAAGAGGTTGCTCTTGTTCGTATATCTCGTCATGAAAGTTCCGGCGCTGGTGGTGGCGTCTGTGGGCGCTAAGGAGATGTCGTCGGGGATGTCGGGATGGGTGTCTCCGGAGTCGAGGAAGGCCATTGGATCTTCTAGTTTCTTGAGACGTAGTTCTCGTAGTCGGGGGATTTGATGGCGGAGTTGAGTTGACATTTCAGCGAGTAATTCGGTTGTGGTGGCCGAAGCTTCGACCAAGCCTGGATCGAGAACAGATTTGAGGAGCGCGTTTTGACCGTGTTTGGTCATGAGGCGGATGGCTTCGGAGAAGTTATAGGCTTTGCAGAGGAGTCGAATGCATTCAGGGAGATCTTGCAGGTACTCCAGATGAATTGTGGCCGCGGAAGTGTAATCCTTGGACTCTTCGCAGCCTTCTGCGAGGTCACGCGCTGTGGCAAGGACTTTCTCTTCTGACATATCGGCAGTGCAAGAAAGACATTCGCGCCAGAGAGCTCCGACGCTGCGGTAAGCCTCGAAGGCAGACACGGAGTCTCCTATGTATTCATATGCAATACCAGCTTCTTTGTATCTGTTTCGAGAGATCAGATAGTCGGCATAGATGCGCATCAGTTCTGTCAATTTGGCGTTGTCGTATCGATAGAGCTCGATGGCTTGACTGTACAAATCATGCTTTGTAGCATACGTCTTGACCTCGTCAAAAGCCTCCAGAGCGTGCAGATGTCCGAGCGCTTTTGAGAAGCGCTTGAGATCGTTATCGATTGCAAAGCGTTGGCGAAGTGGTTCCTGATCTTGTAGCGATTGCAGGTATGGGAGATATTCTCGAGGATCTTTCTGCGACTGCTGTGCAACAAGGAGGGTGACATCGAGGTCGTATGTCCCGAGCGCGGTATCGTACAACCTATTCGCATCGGCAAGAAAGCAGATGTGGTCCACAGCCTGTTCGAGCTGGTCTTGCTTGCCTTGCTTGCGGAGCGAAGACACAAGCGCTAGACCAGCAGGGTTGTCTGGAGGGTTCTTGCAGACGTGAGCTGTGATGATGGATTGGAGGTACGTTGACTCCTGGTTGCCCAGAACTTTCAAGAACGCGTCGCAGATCTTGTTGACTTTGGAAGATGTTATCATGCCTGTATGTGCACTAACAGCAGCCATCCCATTTATACCAGAAACAGAGTCTTGTGCCTTGAGGGTTTCCCTGTAAATCGTCTGACTAACGTCTTCCTCTGAGAGCGAGCTTAGGAACAGGTCGATATACTCCACCTTTTTCACCTGCTTGACGAAAAGATCGACGTCGCTCAAGAACTGCTCGGGCGCATAATCGTGCAAGATATTCATATCCACTCTTTGCGTTCGACAGATCAGAAAAGCTTTCTTGTACTGCCGACTCCCAATCTCGTGTCGTATGCCAGCAAGAACTAACGCTCTTGGATATATGGTCTCCAAGTTTCCTCTCGGCATTTGTAATACCAGAGAGTATGCACTTGGCATGACTGTGACAAGCTTAGCCCCCCGTTCGATATTTCTGCATCTTTCGTCCTTCTCTGGCTCATCATGCGGGATTTCCAGGTCTCCATTAGTATGCAGGTGAACAAATTTGAGAAGGTGATTGCTCGTTGTGTATATCAAGTGTGTCTGCGTTACCACGAATGACGTGCAGCTGCCGATCTTTGACTTCTGCAAAACACTTTGAATGTGAAGCATACCACCCGGCGTGAGTCCGAAGAGTATGTTGCTGCCATCACCTTGCCAGACTTCGACATGCGGGCAAGCAGTCGGCAGTGTCCCGACCAACTCCTTCGTCTTGAGGTCATGGATCGCGCCTTTGCTATCCTCGAAAAGGATACGGTCGTGGTTGGTAGGTCTAAACAGATATGCCACATCTGTGTCGATACGCATATCAGAAGTGCCAATATCAGATATTGTGCTGATTCTTGTGCCTCGATCATTTGGCGTTGAACATGAAACCACGATCCCATCGTCGTCATCAAAGCATAGCTGTCGTCCGGCAGTACCAGGCGGCGTGTCTAAATGCAGAGTCTCCAGAATTACCGCCTTCTTGGCTGGCTTGATTCCATAGTTGCACCTTAACACTGAGATCCTGTCAGAATGCAAGACCGCTATTCTCATCCCAGTAGTGTCAACAGCCACGTCGATAGCGTTGTCCGGCAGCTCAACTTCGTCAAACGCCATAGGCGGAGGAACATTTGCTGTCCGAAGGGGCGTGATCTTGAGATTTCTGCCATCAATGACCGCCACGACTCCGTGGTCAAAAGGCGGCTTGACACTTCCCCGTGAGACTTCAAAGGAGCAGCTCAAAAGTCTCATACCTTCTCCGATATGGCACGCAAGCTGTAAGGGCTTCTCCGGATGCCAGTATGTCATGACACTCTCCTCTCCAAGCCCATTTCGCAAAACCTCTTGCTTGAGATAGTAGTGATAATTGCCCATTGTCCATAGCTGAACGCGATCTTTCATGCTGACAGCCAGAACACTTGAGTCAGAGTTCCAATCCAGATTAATCTCAGTGCCAATAGTCTTGCATTCTTCCGGACTCAGGCGAAGGGAGAATTCTCCATGCCGCAATCCATTACGTTCGAAGAAGACCACGTCGATCCTGCCCTCCTGGTCCTCTCTTCTTTGAATGCCTGCAATGAGTTGCCCACTAGGCTTCCACGCCAAAGCACCTTCAAGCCCGTCGACTGGTTCAGAAACAGAGTCTAGCACTCCCTCTCTCGAATAGACTCTGATCACTCTCCTCTTCCGCATGCCTTCTCCAGTCTGTACCTCAAGCACGCTATTGACAGCCACAAACTCCCCATCACCCCTCCAACTAATCGTCACTTTCCTCCCCTCGACATCGTCGAACTCAGAAAGGATACCCTCATCAACTTTGTCCGGAACAGTGGGATCTTTCAAACCCTTCGCTCGAGCCCCAGGGCCCAGGAACTGCGTCGCCTTCTTGCCCCACCCAACATCAACATGACTACTTACTTGCAGATCCTCCGGTTTCAAATCAATCGAAGCAGTACCCTCAAACTCTCGCGTCATGAAAAGTAACGTATCAACTTTCGTAGCGATGACCAGAAGTTCTTCGTCTGGCGACCATTCCGCTGCTGAAATTCCAGCATCCACTGAGCCAACTATCTCAATCGAGCCTTCTTCAGATATGACGATGATGTCACCACCTTCAAGGACCAAGGATATGGAGCCCGAGTCGGGGTGGCAGTGGAGAGCTAGGATTCTGTCGAATGGTAAATCTGGATTTGGAGGTGGTGCGTCCCATGAGGCGACGAGAATGCCATCTTCGGGCGTAGAAGCGCTGCTGGAGAAGCGTTTGAGTGCTATTGAGGGATCTGATTCCGTAGGTCCGAAGGCGCAGATGATGTTGGTACCATCCCAGGCTGTGGCTGTCAGAGGTGAGGTTGATGAGTCTGAGTCTGAGCCCGGTGAAGGGAATTTCAAGGCTCTATGCGAGATGTTGCGAAGGTTCCTCATTGTCACTTGGATTCTGGTGGAGAGAGACTGAAGGAGAAGTGTACTGTCCTAGTCACATGAACCACGAGCATGGCGTGTAGTCGTTTGTTGTACGAAGATGGCGGCGATATAAAAGCTCAAGAGATTCTAAGGTACATGTAGACGTAGAACTGCGGAAATTGTCCGGCCAATCACATCACTCGAATCAGTCAAGTATTGGAAAAGGTCATATATTTGAGTCCATCGATGACTGACATATGAAATGGCGAGGGAAGTATCTGTACAATGCCATGGTTTCTATGTCGGTCTTCTGAAGCCACACGTCGATGATTGACCATCCTCCGCAGCCCAATTCTTCCATTCCATCCTAGTCCGTCTATTGGTTCTTGTATGTTTGCCAGACTGTGTCCTTCGTCAGCGCTGGTCCTCACCCTCCTCGCAGCACAGACTCCAAGCTGTTTGCTGCACTTACCAGCAATGCCGAATGGTAGTCCAAATCCAGTCGCTGTTCGCCATATTAGCACTCCATGCTCCCTTGTCATCCTCTTACGATGGGTATAAGCTCACCCATGAAAGCCCAGTATCGGAAAGCAAAGAATCGGGTCAATGGATTGAAGGGAATGTTGCTTCGTGGACCCTCTGGGTAGTGGTATGGCGAGCCGAACTGAGCGCGTGTGGTCGAGAAGTTGCGGCGAAGAGCGGCTGTTGGTGCGCGGCGCGCGATGAGGCGGGATTGAGACAGCATCTTGAGATGATGTTAGTGAGCTCGAGACTTGTGTGCGGAGATCGTACTATGTTTGAGTGGCTCGTGGCGATCGTGGTCAGGGTCGAATGTCTTATGTCGCTGTCCTGGAGAGTAGTACTGGAGGTATGCGTCGATGATCGAAAGCCATCCGGGAACAGCCGCAGAGCTGCATGGTATAATTGTGGGTCCTTTACACGCCGTCAAAGTCAGGGTCAAGGAGGCACAATGACATGTATGTACGATATGGTCAATACATTACTGTAGAGCCAATCCCCTGAATACTACTTGATGCCACGCCTTGAGCGCTGGCTCTCGTGGTGGTGACCACACTATATGTAAGCAGTCCACTAACGCCATGCTATAACGCAAACACCCGACGACAACATTCTTCGCGTGGCTCATGCGACAACGCCAGCTTCTCGTTGACGACGTTCCGCCGAACGAGATATGCATACCGTGATGGCAGGCAAATCCCCCGTCCGCCTCGCTCTCGACACAAAGGTTTCGTCCTCAATCTCACTCTTGTGCATCCCAAAAACAGACAAGAACACCGGCACCATATCGTGCGGACCACAAGATCCAGCGTCACCACTCGCTCAACGCTTCTCAAATAAGTTTTTCAGGTTATCCCCAATCGCTTGTGCGACAATTGTGCCGCTCTCGTCTACCAAAGCGTTCTTGACCGTGAAAGCTCCTTTCTCGGTGAGTAGGATGGGCTCATTTAGAGTTCGTCGACAGTCTGCCCGAGGTGGTCGACGCAGACTTGGTACTTGGATATGCTGCATAGGTCGAATATAAGGATTCGTGTCAGATACCATAAGCCTTGGTCTCGTCGCATGTCCTCAAGAGTGAGGAGCGATTTCGTTTCGGCAATTGTGTTATGCACCGCGTGTGTCATGTTGAGGCCAGCCAAAGATTCCTGAGTCTTGTGAGCCTTCTCAGGCTTCCGAGTCTTCTGTGCCTTGTGGCTCTTATAGTCTTTGCCATCTTCGCTTGACTAACTGGAGTTACTCTTGGCCACTCAGAATCTTGGCTATATGGTGTCCGATCGCTGGAGCAGTCTTGCTAGAGCACGGAATTTCAATGGACTCTCACAGCTGCGCAATAGTTCAGAGTGGTAGGACTGTGCGACATTCTTGGGTAACGATTTTTATGCAAGACTGTATTACCAACATAGTGGCCATTTCCCTTCATTCAGATCTGTAGACGGAAGCTCTCATGCGCAGTTCAGCCTGCCGAAAGGGCTATCACACATGTATGGCTGGCTGTGCACATGAAGTGGAGTGAGGTATTGGGTATACCTTAAGATTCATGTTGGTAAGTGATGTGGTTTTGAACTGGGCTGGGGAGCAGATTGAAGCAGCGAAGCTTGACCGAGTTGCATCCCTGCTCATGCCCTAGTTCTAGTTCTACATGTACACCAACACCGACGCCCGACGCCGCCTACAATACGACTCGAGGACATGAGCTCGCCGCAATGGCAGACTCAAGTCGTGCCGGCACGACTGTCATTCCTCGCCATCTACAACCCCTCCCTGGGTCTGACAGACGAGACTTTCAAGGAACAGGCCGTCTTCTACTACTCCCGCAAGGCTCACGAAGCACGACTTGCTGTACGGAAAAAGGCTCGCAGTGATGCCAGCGATGGCGACGCTTTGCGCGAAGAAGAGAATGAGAAACTGAGGCAAATTGGCCTGGCACAGGGGATGATAGATTTCGCGCGGTAGGTCGATGCGTACACCGCTCGATGCAAGCAGGAGTGACTGAGGACAAGCTAGGAGTTTCTCCGATGGCCAAGCTGTCGACTCCATAGACACCGAAAAGTCGCGTATCGTATTGCATGAGCTCGAGACTGGATGGTGGATACTCGCGGTAGGTCAGTCCCACCTTCAGCACGAGACATGCAGCTCACGGGGTTAGTCCATTGACCTCACGCGATTGCCTGGACTACCACAGCCCAAGTCGAATCCTGTCGCGAAAGGAGCAGACAACACTGAGCCGAATGTGGCAATCGAGTACTCCGCTCGCGAAGTCAGTCCGCCGGCACTACTGATTCAGCAGCTCATTCAGGCCCATCACATTTTCTCTCTCCATCATGGTTCATCACTCACGGAATTGTTTGTGCGCTTGCACAGGGTCAAATTCTGCGGCATATTGGACAGATTCTGGGCCAGATTCTCTCGCACCTGGGATGTCCTGCTTCATGGCAGTCCTGCCACTGACATTTTCAGCGGCGTCAAGCTCTCCAGCGGAGGCGAGCTCGGTATGGGTGTAGGTGAGGAAGAATGGGGCAGTGGCGAGCGCGATGTGCTCGAAGATCTGGTGCGGCGAACCGAAGGACTGGTGGATATAGTCGCAGCTCGTTTCGGCGACCCGGCGCCCTCGAAGGAGACGGCTACTACGAGCGATGCAGAAGCTCTGCCCTGGGTAGGAGGCGGCAACTACCCAATGGCATCAGACGGTATCATATTCGGCGGCACAGGAGCCATCACGAAATCATCTCTGCGAAATGTGTCGTTGTGGATGCGGCAGATTTACACTTATGGCGAATATGCCTATGGTGTACGAGATAACCCACTGCGTGAGCGCAGACGTCGCAAGAGACGTCAGGTAAATGTACCCGCGGCCCCCGACTTCGTAGACAGATCAGACCCTCGACCAAAGGTCCCTGCTGTTCCCGATAGTACGGCAGCGAAGGACTTTGGCACACCTCCTGTGACTCCCAAGCCCTCCACTACAGTTGACGGGCTAGTGAATCCATTCGATGAGGATGCGTGTCAAGCGGATAGACGTCCTGGAATACCGCCGCCTATCATTAGTGCAGCCGAAACCTCTCTTAATCAAGCTACTCGAAAGGCTCAGATAAGACCTGATGTTACAGAAACGTCCACGAATGATGACTCAGGCACCACACTGGGAGTGCCTGATCAGTATATGAAATACCTCACCTTTGGTATAAGTACATTCGTCAAGTCTGGCCAACCTAAGCGGCCTGAGGCCCCACGAAGAACATCAACATCGAGCTCGAAGACGATCACCGAGCAGCGACACGCAGCAGCCAGACTACCGAAGCAAGATGACATTAGGGAAGCCGACGAAGACGATATGGCACAGATTGAGCCCATGCCCGTAGGACACACTCTACAAACCAGGATCGCCACGCAGAAACGCCTCGAACAACAGGGACATTTCATTGTCGGCCTCCAGGGTGATCTGGATAGTGTGCCAGATGACGAGACTGCCCCTGTTGATGATACAGATGCTGAAGAATCTGGTGGCCTCCGGAATGTACTGCGTACAATACATGTGCAACGGACACCCCAACAAAGCGAGGAAGAAGACGAAGAGTATGACCCACTGCAACGAAAAATGTCGATAGCTGGAACATCTTCACAAGCAACGGAAGCAGAAGGCTCTGATGGCTCGAAGCGCCACCGTGTGCTAGTCTACGTCCATCGTCCATTCATGTACTGCTTTCTCTTCGAGCATCGCACACCGTCCCTGGCAGTGACGAGATTCTACAAGGATTTACATCGTAATCTGCTGCCAATACATAAACCTTTGCTCTCCTCGACCAGCTACTCAAAGGTTGCACAACGCATCGACGATGCGCAAGCTGCATCTTCGGACACTGCTAGTATCACAAGTGGCCAATCGAGCAATAGCAAACATCCGCAACAGTCGCCCATATATGATCTGCTATATGACCCGGCGCTGCTCACTGTTCATACCAGCATACCCAACATTGCCGAACCGGGCACGGCTTCTGCTGAAGGCATCTCGTCCAGGAAAGGGGCCGGAACGCAGGCGTGGACGAGAATCGATGCACTGAATGTGCATAGCCAAATTCTTAATACACTCTCCAGCGTCAAGCGCAGTCCTTGCGAGTACGAGCGCACTAGCAAGACGAGTCGTGGCTGGTGGGTTGTCTGGATGAAGCTGCCACCTTCATCACCACAGCAGGAGGGGGCCGGGTTCGAATCCGCATTTTCACTCCCTAGTATTGATGAAGAGCAGCAGCAGCAACGACATCAAGAGTCCGCTGATGATGCTGAAAGCGTCCCCTCAACGGATGATAACCCGCGTACTTTCGTTGCCCCTTCGCTCACAAAGGAAGACTCTGATGACACGATTCTCCCGCCTTCGACCAGACATGCATCCATCTTTACGCAGAAACCACCAATTCCGATGAACCGCATCGCTTTTCTGGTTCGTAAAGCTTCTGACACTTCGACTGCCTCCGGTCAGGCCAAATCATCTTCTACGAGTAGTCGCGCCGCGAGTAGTATGTGGAGTGCACTTACTCTTCGTCCGACCTCGACTTCTGAAACGAACACGGGCGGCGCGGGAGCCGGCTGGGGTCCTTCTGCCCTCGCTGGCGGGATTGGTTTCGACCCTCGGAAGTATGTGGAAGGTCTACTCAGTCTGAATAGGTAGATACTAGTAGCAAGCGTCGTGCCCTTACTCCCGTCTCTTATCATCACCATTCTCCAGAAATTACGCAACAGCATACCAATACGCTGCGATCACCGGAGCTAGACAAGTCATGGCAGCGCCGAATTTGGTCGTTCTACTACTGTTCAAGCACGTTGACTTGACATCTTCGTACAAATTGACGTATGCGTTCTCGCTTCGTGGTTTCTTCGCCTTTTCGGGTATGGGGTCTTCTTGCGATACAGGTGCATAGTTTTGTCGCACGATATCTTTACATTCCACTCGAGAAAGGACTTGAATACGTTTCGTATCCGGGAAAATTCGTAGTGCAAAGGGTATATCGTCCGCTGAACCTGGTACGATGGAAGAGGCATCGCTGTCCAACTATGGAGGGGAACTTACATGTCAGCAAATCTGGCCGTACTTCTTTGTAAGCGCGGACATTTATACTCACAAAAGTCAAGCTCGCTTTTAACCTCATTTTCTTTTGCATACTACCCCATTCGTTTCTCAGTCTCTGTGGATCATGGTCGAAAGGATCTCGGACATGATCGAGAACCTCGATTGCCAGTTCCATGAGGTATTTGATCTGAGCGGCCCAGTCCAGGATTACTACATCGGGGATTGTCATGAGTTGACGGAGGAGAGCTTCGGCTGCGAGCCAGTAGCTATTGGCGATTTCTTGGGTTTCGAGTCCTTCGGCGACTCGGAGGTTGGCGAGAAGGAGGAAGTAGACGTATCGTTGGGAGTCGGAAAGTGGGGAAGGAGAGCCTTGTTCGGCTGCTAGGTCTTCTTTGGGAATGGACATGATATCGTCTCCGGTCGTGGAGATGGAGTGCATGATTTGGCGGGCGTGGCGTGGGAAGTGCAAGCCGGTCAGACGGTGAAGCAACTCCGCGATGAGTCGCCGACGGGTATCGCTGATATGTTGTTGTTCCTCCGCAGTAGAGTCTTTTGTTGCTAGCGCAGAACAAGCGGGACAGTAGCAGTTGAAGCCGTACTGGTTGCGCAGGAGGACCGAGCGTTCCTTTGCGGTGCAGAGTTCGTGCATTTGACTGTTATAGCTTATGCATATCTCTTCCCCAGCGCAGATCTCTCTTTCGGCGATGATTTGTGCGATGTCTCCCAGACAGCATTGGTCGTGGTGGGACGTGGCATTGGGAATGCAGCTGTGGTTGATCCTGCAGATGGTGGGATGGAGCCAAGTTGACGTTCCATCACCAAACGCGTTCGACTTCATGATCTGTGTCAGGAGAGGCTCATCGGCAGGTCGTGTGGATGCGGCGAGGGCGAGGACGGATTGGCGCTCGGATTCGAGGAGGAGGGCAAAGGCGTCTTCGAGGTCGTGCTGCGTATATTCCTCGCCCGTCTTCCCTACCTCCATCAGGCGAGCTTCTTGGACGATCACCGTTCCCGGTGAGATGGTCTGGGTTGCAAAGACGCCTTGCCCTTTGAACTCCGTCTCTCTGATCTCGTACATGATGGTGTCGTCGCTGGACTGGTCCATTTCGTGCCGCGTCCTTCACCTTCTCGATGCGGTGGTATCAAACTGGCGGAGAGTCTGATCAATGCGTGAGATATATATCAGTAACCCGAGGGAATGATCAAAGAATGAGTGCCCAGGGCAGCAACAAGTTGTACCGGGAGACTAGGACTGAGTACCGAAGATCTAGAGGGGATGCCCATATTTCTTTTGTGGTGTGCATTGTCCTCACCAAAACCTACCAAACCTGGAAAGCAAGAGAATCTCGCAAGCAGCGACTGCAACTCGTCGGCTGCAAGGTATACTGCTTGCACCATAGTGTTCCCCTGACGATACACATGAAGTCGAGATACATGTATTGACATCTTTCGACATGCTATCAATATCACCAACTCCCACTAATGTACGAAACACAGACGCAGGGCTCCCGTAGTGCCATGACTAAGCGATGCCAAGAGGACAGCGACGATTGTCCAACTTCACTTGTGCATATTCTCTTTTCTCTCTACTCTCTGCGCACTCGACTTCTAGAGGGTCAACCGGAAGATGCTCGAAGTCACAGAATCTTCCTGAACTAGCCGTAGACATTTGAGTAGCCTTGGCAGTTTGGCGCACGAATACTCTTTACGGGCAAGCCTCTGGACACTGGAGCAATAGATCTATTGTTGGTATGATTATCCGCTGCCCTCTGCATTCCTTTATCGTGCGGGTGTCCATTGAGCCTGCGCCGTCTGTTACTCAGCATGTACTTTTTAATTTCCATTGGGTCTGCGGGTTTGTCCAGTGCCATGTATTTTCCGCCTTGTGTGCAGCTCAGACATGCGGTGGTGGTCGTGTAGCGTGACCGTTCCAAGCAACTGCAAGGTTCAATCAAGGGCTTTTGTCCTCGTCTTTGTCCTGGGTTATGGTTTTTGATACTGTGGGCTGACGTCTCCATTTCTTCCCTAGCCCACTTCTGGGTGTCCAACATCTGGATGGCCTTGATAGAGGAGGTAAGCTGGAGATCATCGTCGTCGAAGTCTATGGAGGTGTACCATCGTAAAAGTGGATTCGCAAGTGAAGTAGTTCGAAACGTCCGATTCGGGTCATCTTATGTTAGCTCCGGCGTCCGGCATATAACTGTGCTGCTAGAAGGGGGAAGAAGTCAAAAACTATACGCCAGAGATAAATGGAAACAGAATAGCAATCAAAACCAATGTTCAAGTGTGTCAGAACATCCCCTGTGCACATTGTCATGTCGGGTCATAATCGCTCACACTCGTTGCATGAACACGTCCCTCTTGATTGCGCTCGCGCTTGCTGGGGCATAGGTTGTGAGACAGCGCGCATGGTGGTCATTGACTCACGGGAGAGAGGGCCTTGAGTATGCCATTTTCACGCGTCTTTGCACATTCCTATCTATTCTTCATCATCATCATCATCGCCATTGCCTTCGCTGGCGCCGGTCAGGCCGTACACTCTCACAAGGCGCCCGTTCTCGTATCGGTGAGTCACTGGTGGCTCAGTGATCTGCGCCACGCCTGGGTCCTCATCCTCCTCATCATCCTCATCCTCAAGTTCTCTTTCGGCCTTTTCAGCCACCTCAAGCGGATCATATCCGTCTTGGAACTTCCTGACGCCTACCTCCCGCAAGCGCGTATCGAGTCTTTCCAAATCCGGGAAAGCTCCCCCTCTGGGAATGCCGACCAAGAACCACAAGTGGTTCTTGTGATCATTATCGGTAACTAGTTGAGCGTGAGGGACCAGAAAGTTGAGCGCGTCGCGAAGGCGGAATTTCTCGTACATGGATGGGAAACCGAACCACAAGTCGGGGTAAATTTTTGCCTGTAGAATGTTAGTCCGGGCGGTGATGCTGCTGGGACGCGACGACCATGACGTGACTTACGAGATATATAGCAAGACTATCGTCGTTGAATTGAGCTAGGCCGTTGACGAGCCAAGCCGTAGTGGCTGGGATGCGGTCAATGTACCTTTGTGTCGAGCGGGCACCCTCCCTTGGAAACCGCATATCAGCCTCGTTCCATCGAGGCACAATGATGTCTGCTTCCGATGTAGGCATGATGATGTCGTCTTCGTGTGGTAGGCCTAAGTACTTTGCTGATGGATTCGCCGGAAAGACTCTGCAATCACTGGTTGAATTTGGCTTCTCCTTGTGCTCCTCCTTCTGCTTGAATTCCGCCGGGACATAGCGATGATCAGGCTGTCGGTCCTGGAGGCTGGCAAGCTTCTTGCGTGGCTTCTTGGGCACACGAGCAGGCTCTTCTTCCTCGACGGATAGCTCCCTCTTTCTGAACTTGTGATCTGACCCCGAATGCTCCTCGCACATCGCGACACCGGTGTCAATTCGCTTTGACTGGAGAGTACCTTGTTGAGTCACCGTGAATCTCCTTGAGTCGAGCTTGGCTGAGTCTGGTGCCTTCCTCAATGCTCGTGGAATCCTGTTGCCGTGCGTGTGCTTAGGCAGAAACGAAGGTGAAAGACTGTGCACGAACGCCAAGCCTTTTCGTTTCTCCCCTTTGCAGCCGTTTTCCAACCAGCAACAAGCCTACGAGACCGATCAGCACTCTCGCGCGATCCTATGTAACGGATTCGACCATTCAGCCCTGCTTCAAGCACCGCGCAGATCAACTTCTGAATGCCAGTCACATCTCCCACACAATCTGCAGTAGGGACGTCTAGAAACATATTCCCTGTGGACTTGCGCCGATAGCATACTGGCACACAGCCGTATCACTACGTTCGAGCTGGGCTTGAAGCAGCAGATATCCGCACTCTTACGACCGCGGCTCTGAATACCTGGGTTTCCCGGGTAGCTGAAGTTCTGCAGCAGTGCAGCTCACAGTCTGCAGTCGTGCACCACGAAACCTTTGACCAGGGCAATACCAGCGACAAGTCTGCTTTAACGAAGACTTCTGCAGTACAGGCTGCATTTGGACTCGGTCCTGGGTCTGGTCGAAGGCTGTTTTTACTGATGCGAGAAAGCATGGAGCTAAAGGGCAGAAAGTGAGCAGCACGATGGGACGCTGTCGATGGTCGCAGATGAGCAATACGAGGCACGGCATTCTTATGTGCTACACACTGATGTATGCCATCGGCATCGCGTCCAATCGCAACGCCATTCTATCGTCTTGCATGTCATAGAGAAGTTGGTGACAATTATGATGTGGGTGAGGACGCTTAGAAGTGGGAGCCCTGTTCCTGATTAGCATATCGGAAAGCGATCACAAGGCTCAGTCCATCACAGTACGCTCATTTCATCACAATAGCCATATCTGAAAAGCGATATGGACCAGGGCACACACATGTAATGAGGTATACCACATCCTTAACGCGTAAAAGAACCACAGCTTGGCGCCGTGCAGGGATGGTGCGGATTAGATTTGCGCTAAGTGCGGATCAAATTATTAGCTCCCGCAGCTCTCGTGCCTCGAACTTCTCGACGCGACAACCTCACATCTCTCCATCCTCCCTCTCTCATCGCCGACTTCACCATCCGCCAACACAGTTTTGCCAGCGCGTAGAACACAATTGGTCGGAAAGATGTCGGAACCGCCGCCAAAGAAGAGTCGCTTGACTCTGTACGAAGATTACCTCAGTAAAGACACCCTCGCCGAGATGCAGTCCAGAGATTCAGCGAAGCAAGCTGCTGCAAATGCGAAGAAAGCAAAAGACGGTAGAGTGCCAGCGGCGTTTCTTGTTCTTCTCATATGTCAGGTTGACTTACGTACCTTGTTAAGCATCACTTATGTTCAAGCCCACCAACATTGGAGGAAACAAAAAGCCACAGGCGAAGACGACAAGAAAGCCTGGCTTTTCAGCCATGCACAAATTCTCGTCCAGCACATCCAACACCTCAGCGGGACCCTCAGGACCCTCCTCAGAGGCACCCAATGCGCAGCATCAGCCAACTCCGAAGCAGCAGCGCGGCTTCGAAGACTGGCTGGGTGACGATGACGAGATGGACTTCATTTACGACCAGCGCAACCAGAAGCGTGAGGCGGCCAAGTCGAAGAAGAGGGGCAAGAAGAACAAGCCGCAAGAGAAGCTCATATCGTACGAGGACATCTACGACCCGACAACGCCGGTACCACTTTCCGGCTTGAGCCGGTCCGAGGTCAAGTATGATAACGTCGCAGCTTTGCAGGTTACTATCCTGAAGGCTAGAAAGACCGAATTGAGCAAGAAGGGCTTGGACATGGATCCGCCTCCAGGAGAAGATCCCACGACTCAGCGTATGACTCACTCCTTCACCACACTACAACTAAAACTGACTTATGGTATACAGGTCCTGTGACAGGCAACCAGTACAGACCTCGCAACGTGGGCATTGCACCGCCGGCATCCTTAACCACTGATCACGTACGCGCCGGTACTTTGTCACCGAGTCGCGCCTTCGGCAATGCGTCCGACTCTGCTGGACCTCAGTCCTCTTCTGCACCTCCTCCACCCGCAGCTGACATCGACATGGACGAGACGGCAGACCAGGCGTATGCTCGACGCATGGCAATGAGTGGCCAGAATATTGGACCCACGTCGATTCAGTCTGCGCATGACATAGCTCCGCCACGCCCAGCCCCACCGACATTTGCGCCAGCACCCGCTACCCAACCAAATCTGACGTCAGCTTCTGTCACTCCTCCTGTTGCCGCAACATCTGCCTTCTCAGCAGCACACTCCGAGAAGACGGCCAAAGTAGCTGCACAGATTGCTGCACTCAAAGCGAAGATTGCGTTAAAATCTGCTCCAGTACCATCGTCCGCAACAACCCAGCCAATGCTAACCTCAGTCCCTGCACCTGCTGCGGCACCGCCACCGACACCGGCCCAGTCAATGCCAGACTCTGTGCCACCTCCTGCTGCATTTTCAAAGGTGAAGGTCAACCCAGCTGTTATGAGCAGCGGTCCAACTTTCAACCCAAATCACCCAAGACATGCGGCTCTCGTGAAGCAGTATGGCTCTTCGGCCCTGCCGCCGAGCCCGCAACCCACTTGCATCAGCGCTGCACCCTCGTACAACGTAGAGTATCTTTCCAGGAAGCAGGAGGATACTACACAGGCTGGCTCACAAGATCAGCAAGCACCCGCCGAGGAACGTACTTCCCGTCCAGGACAGGAAAGTTTTGCTGAACGTCACATGAAGAAGCTTGGTTGGGAGAAGGGTCAGGGTCTGGGTGCGAGCGGTGAAGGTATCACAACTGCTCTGAAGATGCAGGCGCAGAAGCGAAAGAAGAAGCCCGACGCGCAAGGTGGCGGCTACGTCGCGCCCGCTAACATGGGCAAGATTGTCGGTGGTAAGAGAGCCAAACCTAACCCTGGTGAAGGCTCCACGAGTGGAGGTGAACTCGACGGCATGTCTGAGGTTGTCAAGCTGTCCGGTATGCTCGAGAACATGGACGTCGAGCACGAGATCGCGGAGAACAACCTTTTGCAGGAGATTGGTGATGAGATGGGACAAGAGTACGGACAGGTGGAGAGACTGTACATCTGGCGCAAGAAGGACGGAGGGAGCGACGAGGTGTTCGTAAAGTTCACCTCGCCGCTCTCTGCTGTACGATGCATGAAGGTACGGCGTTGGAGCTCCAGACGATCTGACTTGACACTAACATATGACTTTAGGGAATGGACGGAACCTTGTTCGCGGAGAACAAGGTCAACGCTGTATACTGGGATGCGGCCCTCTTTGAGGAGGGCAAATACTCCTTGCCATAGGTGAGTTTCTTCCCCTCTCCCTTTGATCGTTGCGCGGCAGACGTATGAATGTGGCTTGCGAGATAAGAGTTTGGCGAGTCTTTACAATTCATATAATGCACTCTATAGCGATGGGATTGAAGAGAGCTAAATGCTGGATGAGCTGGCAGACGGCGAGGTATCGATATATAGATATGGTGGGTTTGCTTGGCTGGGACATAGTCTGCTCGAGCTGTATGCATCAGGCCCATCGAGTGGAAGGGTAGGGACGAGGATGTGAGCAGGATCATGGATATCAAGAGGCCACCCCATCACAATTCCAAGACCTAGGGCGACTATCCTGAGGATAGAGCACCGGCATGCCGAGCTGAGATCTGGGGAGTGCGACGCTTTCAGCACGTTGCCCTCCCATGGAAACAATATACTCTGCTCCAAGGCAAAGGGCTCCAAGAGGCAGATGCGAGGTCGAGATGGTGGAGCCGGGCTTAGGCGCGAGCTGTGGACGCTGTGGCAGCACGATTGGACATTTGCCTGTTGGCAGAAGGAGGCTTAGTAAAGGGGACTCCAGACTAATGATTAACAGCACGGCAAGGTGAAAGTGCCCTTCGTCATCAGTGAGTGCTGCAGCCTGGTGAGGCACGAGCACAGGTACGAGGAGGATGGGGAGCAGCTGGGATTAGCACCGATGTGCGATCCCATGCTGGGCAGCTCTCGCTTCGACGAAGAGCTGCAGACCGAGCCGACAGGATACACCCCGCTGTCGCCGGTCCTCCCCACGATGGCAGACGATGAAGAGGAGGTAATGGCGATCCTGCGGGAGATTGGCCCTCTGCGGCGGCAACTCCAGGAGCCAGGCCTGCGTATCGTGGCCGAGTTTCGAAGGTTAGGAGTGCTGCCGTAAGGCAGTGTAATGAAACAACGTGACCGATGAACAAACACACTCTCTCTCTCTCACACCTTCTCACTCGCGTGCGTTGTCCATGCTGACGACGTTGAACTCGCTCGATTGTGAGCTACTGGACATATATTTGAAAGCCTGATACTGATTGCGAGTAAATGTAGGTCTTCTGACCCTCTTTCGCTCGTGAGTCCGCTGAGTTTTCCGTTTCCCCAAATCTGATAAGAAAAATGCCATCTCTGGATTCTCTGCTTTACCGGCCACCACCTCTCAAAGCAAGGACACCAAACGCCGACTATAGCCGCCGCATAATCCCAGTTCTAGTAGTCCCGGCTCCGGCAATTCGTATTTCGCAAACGCCACCAAAAAAGACCTTCGAATTTTCGCCGTATCGTAGGCGCCAAGGCCGATCTCGCTTGAGTTTGGGTATCGTTTCTCTCTCTCTCTGAGTCTCTCACACAAAAACAACGCATTACGCTTTCGTTATCGGAACATCATTCGAGCATCCGCACATCGTCCCGATGTCGCATCTCCTAGAAGGAAAAAGCAACAAAAAAATGGAAGAAGAAACAAACATGTTTCAGAGGTCATGCGACAACCTTGCTCTGTGTCTGTGTGCATTATTAATTGTAGATCTGCTGGTCTTTGGTGCTGCTGTAGACCACCGGTTGCGCTGCAAGTGGCGGATCGCTGATCCGAGCAACTGCTCGGGTCATGACGGCTGGCCTTGCATTGGCTTGATCGGGGGCGAGTTCCCACATTTGGTCGAAACGGGGTGATGAATTGAATTGTCCGTGGCAGACGCACGTTCGGACGCCTTCGTAGTATGATGTGTAGCGTTCGTTGGGTTCGCTTTCGACTGCTCGCTGGAGTTCTTGTGGAGTGGGCTCTGCGGGAAGTCTGGGTTCTTCCTCGTCGGAGTAGTCTTCTTCGTCTGGTTCCAGGTCGGGAGGCTCGAGATCGAGTGTTGTAGATGGAGAATGAGGATGAAGCCGTGCAGATGCGGCAGATGGGAAGCGTGCTAACGATAGACCATCGTCTGCTTCATCGTCGAATGCGACATCGTCCTCGTCAGGCTCCGCTTCATTTTCATCATAGGTCGCGGGTGGTGGAGGTGACGATCTTCGCCCGATGCTCGAAGGCTTGTGCTGGATGCGGTGGTCGACATGACCAGTTCTATCGCATGAAAGTGTGGACGATATCGACCTCTTGGTCATGTCGTGCTCGATTTCGACAATGCGAACGCGTAGTGCTTGAAAGTGCATGAGATGGCCAACGACAAATCGCAAGTTTCGATCCGGTCGACTTGCTGCCATCTGCAGTCGGCATTGAGCAGTGTGAGCCAAGGTGTAGGCTTCTTGTAGAGACATGTTGTCACTGTCGTTGATGTACGTTGTAGTGCATACATGTAGACACGAAGAGATTTATTTTGCAAAGAAGAAGCGATCTGTGACTAATGTCCAAGCAGAACTCCTAGTTCCTAGTTCTACTGCATGTGCTGCGTCCAAACACTGGTGCAGTGAAGCGCCAAGCAAATACATCATACAGCGAAGTGGACCCTGCAGGATGTGAGCAGGAACTTCTGGTGGAAGTGGAGGCGTGGGGGTGCGGAGGATAATCGGGCGAGATCTGCCCGAAGTCTCCGTCACACGGCATCCCGATCGCATGAATGATGGTACGAGAGATGGCCTTATCGCCTGTACCTTCAGGTATAGTGCGATAGGCTTGGTAGCTTGTGCAACAAACAGGTTCATATTATGTGAAGCGGAACACCTCTGGGAACTCACGGTGGGAACCCGGCCCGGTGGTCACTTCTGTAGCATTAGGCTTCACTTCCTTGCGACGTTGCTAAGTTGCTTGCAATGGGTCAGAGTCGATGTCCGGTAATCGTACTCTAGCAAGTAGCTACGCCTGGTCCGTTCGACAATCGTGGAAAATGCAATGGAAACTTCTTATTTCTCAAGAATTGCCACTATGTTTTCTGGCGGCTTGAAGGCTTCTCTTGAGTATCAGGTAATATATATATGACTACTCTAGATTAAGGACAACTCCGATCTTGTTCGTACCTACTGTTACAATTTCTCATCGGTATCAAGTACATGTATATAATAAAGCTGAGCACAAGAAGAGGTTATAGACTATACACAGACCGTCTAGACAGTGAAGTTGCACTGTTTACCATAGACACGCTCGTTGATGTTGTTCCCGATGATACCGTAGTTGTAAAGATCAACCAAAGACCATGCACCAAAGCCGTGCATTGACCACAAAAAGTAGCCGGCATTGGCGTACTCAAACGCCTGGAGTTGCGCCTCCCAGTACATGCGCGTAAGATTCTTGAGTGCGGAACTCCACTGATCTATAGAGACCGTGTCTGTGCACTGACAACCAGTGACAGTGCAGCTGGTACTGCCGTCATTGCCAAAACTAGAACCATCGGGGTTGACGCAGATGTTCACTGCAGCGGAAAACTCTCCCACAGTAACGGGCATGAGCGCGTGCTTAGCGGCATTCCCCCACTCGCAAGCCTTCTGGATATGCTGGGTCATGTTCAACGACGAGTCGCTCACGACCATGTTCTGGTACAGATGCACGTCGATGCCGAACTGCGGAGATGCCAGATTGCCATTGATAGCGGAGGCGAGATCGAACCAATTCTGGGGACCCACGAAACCATCGTGCGTGATGATTTGCAAGTTGGGATTCGTGGCGACCGATTTCATGGCATTATAAGCAACTGAAGCCCAATTCTTGGTCACGGTGATATCGTTTGGGCCCCAGGAGATCGGTTCGTTGGCAATTTCGATCGCGTACACGACATCCGCATAAGCCAGACTGCCGTACTTCAAGGCCACCTGCTTCAGCACGTTGACGTCGTTCATCATGTTGACGCCAAGCACGGTTGTGTTTGAGCCAAGCTGCCACGAGGATCCAGTAGCATTTCCGCTATGGTCCCAGCCGTTCTGGGATCCGGACGAGCCGTGAATATCGACGAGGACCTTCATGCCGTAGAGACGTGCCCAGCCAATGGCTTGATCTAGCCAGTATTGGGCGCCAGCGATGTAAGTGAGGTTCGCATCGTCGAAAGCCCAAAATCCAATCGGGATACGTAGAGCGTTCATCCCGTATGCAGCAATGCCCTGGACATCGCTCTGAGTGAAGTAAGTTGCCCAATGGTTCTGTAATGTAGTATTCGCAGTAGACAATGCATCGAAGGTCAATTGGTCAACAGCGCCAGAGCCGCTGAAGAGACTGGGGGTCATCCATGGCTCAAGGATCAACCAGCCTCCTGCATTAACTCCACGAAGATATCCTGACGGAACACTCGTAGTACTGGGCTGTATAACTGGGAGGGCAAATTTACTGCCAGTTGCGCTCGTGGTCGAACTTGAAGTCGTGCTTAACGCAACGCTCGTGCTGGTGACAACGGCCGATGTCGTGGGCAGACTAGTACTCGAAACAGGAAGGGCTGAGCTTGTAGTTCTCAAGGTGGTGGTTGTTCTGGTACTCGAAATAGGAAGGGCTGAGGTTGTAGTTTTCAAGGTCGTCGTTTTCAAGGTCGTAGTTTTCAAGGTCGTAGTCGTTTTCAGCGTCGTTGTCGCGGGCTTGGCGCCTAGTACTGTTGGTACGGCTACTAGTAGGGATAGGGCGAGGTCAACAAATTTGCCAAGAAGCACCATCGTGTATAATCGGTGTGCCTGTGCTTGATTGCAAGGTTCTTCAGATTGACGCAGGGGTAAATACGACTGTCGATGGGCCCCTGTCACGCCTCATATATCGTCGAGTTCTTCACGTAGTCGCACCTTATCTTCGGCATCACGCAGGCAGTGGAGGAGTGTAACGGTCTAGAAGCCAATTGCACTTGCACCGATCGAGTAATCACGGAAACACGATCGGTCAAAAGATCAAACCTGATCGGGCTGAAATCGAGCTACGCATCGACTTGTACTCTGGCCCTTTGCACCTGGCCGCATGCTCAGGTTCTGTGTATAGACGCCCCAAGACAATCGGGATATTCCGCTGATTCTTGCTACTTAGCTGTGGGATGGATGAGACACATGATGTTATGGCCGCACGTGGTGTGAGACAGTGAGAGACACGCACTTCGACCCTTTGCACCCCCCGATCTATAGATTTCTGCACGCACACTTTAAGACAATCGGGGGTTTCTTGCTCACGTACCGTAGGTTAGATGAGACACATGGCAAAATGGCAGTACGTGGCGTAAGCTTAACCATGTCTCTTCTACTCTCCATCAGGAACCTGCAGTCGTTCTCGAACGAGAGGCTGTGAATGCCTAGGCCTTGAGCTCTATCAATCACGTTCGAGTCTAGAAGGCATCCCACTTCTGTCAAGAATGGCAATGAACATGACTGGCTGCTATTTGGTATTCGGTTATAAGGAGGAAGCCTGCACCTGCAGACATCACGATGTGCAGACTATACATTGCAGGCACTACTATCATTCACACCTCGAGCAGTTGTGCCATAGTTCTATACAACAGCTTCTCCCCTTGACATACCTTGGCCAACAACGGACTGGAAAGATCACCCGAAACTATGCAAATTCTCTACTTATTCACGATTATCACGGCTTGCTCCGCCATTCCACACTCTTCACACCAGCGCCCCTTACACAGGCGACAGGGCAATCGCATGCATCCTGGACAGCCGACTACGATTCAGCCAGTCCCTGATAGCAGACAACAAGCCTTTTCGATTGAAGACGGCAATTACGGCGAACTGATAGGCAAAAGCAAAGCCGCTGCAGCTGCTGGCGGTGCGGCCAGTATTTGGCCAGGTTTCATACCTGCTGCTGGTAACCCATATGCCTTTTATTATTCCGGCAATGGCAGAGGGAGCCCGTCTCAAGCAAGACTAAACAACTTCGGAAACAGCTCTCCAAAGGGTTCGCCATTAAACACTCGCCCCAAGGGCGCTCCAAGCAACGATCAGACGAATGTTATCCTTTCGATGATGGGTCAGGTTGGAAATGCTGTCTGATAGCTGTCCTACCAAGCCGCGGTAGACAATTCTGTCAAGGATATAGTTCTAGTGAACTGCACGTAGAGATGTAAGAGCTGCGAATAGGGGGGAGCAAGGCTGGTCTGCAGGTGACCGGCGCACTTCGGCAGATGTACGAAGCTTGTTTCCACAACTTCTAAATTAATGGTCGTTTCGTGTTACCACGTGCCGTATAACATCACCAGCTTGTTCTCATTCCATCTGGATAGTTTGAGTCTTCATCCCAGCAGACGCAAATCATCTACTGCTTATAAGGCACACTATTGCAAGACGAGGCTCACTGGGCGCAGACATCTAGGACCAAGAGCCTCTTTTCCGCCCTCTTATAGTCAAAACATGTGGACGAGAATATACATCTATCATCGTTTTCTGGTAATATCGGTGGCGTACTGTTTGCTGCGTATAGCAGCGACAGTATCATCAGTCCCGGTATCTGGATAAGCACTGCTCTGCCATCATGCCGAGCATCGTCCTCTTCGCACTCAATGGCTTAGCATTCTGGCCACTATAATCCAAGCTAGACCTATTCTCATCGGCGTCGAAACAAGTCTGCAGACCTCGATTGCACTCTCCTCTTCAGGATGAGCAGACGTTTTCTCCTTGGTTCTTCCTGCTCGGTAGTTCTCATCGCTCAAGTCTCGTGCAGCTTGAGCAACACGCTCGAGCACCGGCCTCTGTTCAACGATGCGGACCAGATTATTACTCTTCTCACATTCCGCAGCCTCCTGCTCCTCATATCTGCCAGCTGCCTCAAGGCTCATCTGTATAGCCCGCTCGAGATCGCTGGCATGTTTTTTGTCAAGCAAGTCTGGGTCGCCGCGACTTACAGGTGGCTGGTCAAAAGGGGTTTGTGACCAGCACTCTAACCAGTTAGTACAGGCTCGATCTGCCGCATGTTCACGACGCGACGCGAGATATGAAGTTGCCCTCGTCGGCGCACCCACGCGAGGTCATGAGTCTCCCGTCGTCACTTCATGCAAGCAGCCTGAGCGCTCCACCGTGCCAAAGCGCGACACCTGCAAGCAGCAAGAATTGGACAAACGCGACGCGGGGTACCAAGCATACACATTTGCGCTGCTTGCTTTACTCTGCACTACATGTACTCTTCGCACTTCTGATCTTGACAAACTTGTCGTCAACAACATCGAAATGGGAAACCACCTTGGCCTCGCCCGAATGGCAGAAATGTATGCTCCACCACGCAGCGAGCCTCCCGCGTTCTCCATACCACCGTCGACCTCGTCCGGATGTCGGTGCACCGAATGTGGCACTTGTGGCCGACTCTACATGGATTCACGACCACGAGCTGTCCGCCGGGCGGGACAGACGAGCATTCGCGCTTTGTCGCGCGTCAAGCTCTCAGGCGAAACACTTTCCGGCCTTGTCCTACCTGTTCCCCAACCAACGAAGAAGAACAAGAAATCAGTGTCCATGAACAGCCAATTGGGACCGGCAAAAGGTATCTACATCTGGGTCAATGCTCATGTTCCAAGGCAATGCTGATTCGAGACTAGACGTCTTCAATGAAGACAAATGCTCTTCGCCCGCCTTCTCCCATCCAAAACCCGACCAGGTCTCAACTGGACTCGATGAAAACTACTCTCCGCCTCGTCGTCTTTCCAAAACAAAGATCAAGACACGCCCTGCCGAGCCAGTAGCCTTGCCGCTTGGACCAAGCATTACCAACGAAGACCCACCACCATCGGCACCGACCGTATTGATGTCTTCAGCCAGCAAGGAGATCTTCGCGCGCATGCTCGCCACCCACCCAATGGAGAGAAAAGCGCTCCATTTTGACGATTTCGTCACCGCTATGAGCGATGCTGGTTTTGTGGTGAAGCGAGGCGGTCGCAACTCTGGATCCGCCGTCACGTTTAAGGAGAGGGGAAATCATTCTGGTACGATTACATTCCATCGCCCGCATCCAGATCCGCATATCGACCACAAAAAGCTGCGAACTTGGGGTACGAGGTTGCAGAAGAACTTTGGCTGGGAGCTGGAGTCAATCCAGGAGCGTGAAGAGTAGACGCCTTTCTCCCTTGCCCCTCTCCCTCTCTCTTCATCTGTTCTCCATGTGCTAGATTGAACTAGAAGTACGACCCTTTTATGCAAAGGAGAATGCCTTACTACTGCTGTCAGCGCGCACAATTGAACAGAAATTTCCCTCTACCTCAAGAAGCTGATGAACAGATGATATCAGCAATGCCGTCCATGCAAAAGTAGGATATTATAAACACTCCACATTATCTCTCCTTCCTATCCGAGCAATCTGAAAAGTTGAACCAGTACAAACGCCTGCATTTCACTGTGGGTTTCATTCGAGTGGATATGGTAGATGATGTTATGCGGAAGTAATGTAAAGGTACCTATCGTTATATTTTGGATACCTGAGAGTAGAGTTAAATGCTGGGGTGTTGTGTGTAGGTATGTAGTAGGTTCTTTGCTTATCGGAAGAGAAGAGGAGTAAGGAGAGACGAGGGAGGAGAAGTGAAGAGGAGAGAAGAGCCAAGTCGGGATGAGTTGTTGTTATCTTGGGCATCAAGCTGAAGAGATACCTAATCAATGATGAGTTGGTACAGTACTAGGTAGCAACTACATATGTACGGTAAGGTAATACTATGGTTGGTTAGCTCGTTTCTCCAGGTCCTGCTCGTAGAACTGGAGTCGGTGGAAGGTTTCCGGAAATTAGCCGGAGGAGCCGAAGACGAGATGAGATTGGTTCGCCTCTGAAGTTAGTCCGCCTCGGTGTCGGGGAAAGACTCTTCCGCCCCGACCCGCGCATCACGCTAATGGTAGTCCGTATCGACTTCCCCGGTCACCGACTCTCTCCGTACGTGGAACATGCCAACATGCTGTGAAGTTTGCTGATTTATTAGTGCAGTCTGGACTCTACTGTTAGTCTGTGGCTACTGTTAGTAGGTGATGACTACTGTTAGTCAGTTACTATACTGTATAATGTACACCTTACCTTACCTACACCCAGCGATGACACCGCCAACTGCTCGCTAGAGGCCGCTAAGGGGCGGCTTCATCATCACCTGTCAGTCTGCATCTCTGCCTTCACCTTCACCTTCACGTTCTTCTCCACTTCATTTCTCCTCTCTCCTGACCTCACCCTCTCCAACTCGACACCACTTGGAACGAGAGAACAAACTGAACTGCCTGACATCTCTTGTACTGTACATATCTCACCACCACCAACATTACTGATTACTCGATCGGCACAGGCTTTGGGCCCCTGGCAGCACACCTGGTCGACAAACCATGAAACACTTGCCGGATTGGACTATGTACACTGTACAGCCACTCATCCTGACCTGGTTGGCGCTCTCCGTGTGCTTGGCCATAGGACAAAGAGTCGAAGACTTCCATGTCCATATCGCTGCCGATTCCGAAGCGGGACATGCATGCATGGGGTTGGACAAGCCATATCCACAGGGCTGCTAATGCGCCGCATCGCATGCTAGTAACTTGTTAGGTGCTTTGCTGTATGTACTTTGCACCTAGGGGGTTGCAAGTTGCAACTTGCCAGGGCCGCCAGGGCCCAGCTAGTTCTATCTTTCCAAGCGTGAACAAGCCTCGAAGCCCATATAATAATTCATGATACGCCGCGAGGCCCGCGTAACGACCGCACCAGCATTATCACTTACTTCTTTTATCATCACATCTTATCACCGCGACTCCTCCGGATCCGACTCTTCCTCTTCCTGCTTCTCCTTCTCCTCTCCTTCTCCTCCTCCTCCTCCACCACCTCCATCTCCACCCCCCGCCAATGCTGGCCTGATCATGCGTCTCGCTCGAGCCATTGATAATAATAATGCCCAACACCTCCTCCCACTATCTGCTTCCGATTGTCTCTAATCACCATGAGTGACACGACCTCTCTTAAAGCTTATACCACAGCATCTTCCAGCATATCAATAGGAAACACGTCAACCGCCTCCACAATCTCCTCAAGATTACGCCGAAAGGAAACGTTCCATGTCTCCAGCTTCGCATTCTCTGTCGTTTGCAAGCTTCTGGCTGTCTACAGCTCCCCTCCACCAATGCCCTCCTCATCCAGTCGACCACCGTCTTCTGCAACAGCAACAACAGCAACCACCACTTCCGCAGCCCACTCTATCCGATCCGTACGCTCGAACAAAGCCGATCGCCCGCCGCCGCTGCTGCCAATCTCCGTGTACGGAGACATCAGTGGCCCGCATTTGTGCAAAGTGGCACTGGTTCTGAAGGAGCTGGGCCTCTCTTATAGCTTGAAAGTGCTCGATCTTGGATCCCTCAAGGACGACCCGGATGCGCCTTCGGCCATGAATCGTGCTGTACCGGCTATCGAAGATCCGAATACGAATATCATGTTGTGGGAGGTACGTGGATTGCTCGATTTGATATTTGATTCTGCGCAAAAAAATACAAAAAACAAGATAACTTTTTGAAAATGTATTATTGTTGTTATTACTGTAGCGGGCTCCGGGTTGTAGACTTCTCCTGGTACACAGTGTTGGTTCAATCTGCTTACACACCATCATTCTTATAGTCAGGAGCTATCGTGGAATACTTGGTAGAAACATACGATACGAAGAACAAGCTTCGCTACACTTCCTTTCCCGAAAGATGGCATCAAAAACAGTGGGGTGAGTGGAATTCCATCAATTACTTTTTTTTTCCTTCCAATGTCTCTCTCTCAACTTGTGTGTATGTTCTTTGGGATATGTATGTGTATGTGTATATGTATGTGTTCAGGAGGTCCTATCGAATCGTCCAGGCTCCAGAAAAAAAAGATAAAAACAAACGCAACGTATCGAAGAGAACAGAAGAGAAGTCTTGGAGAGAAGAGCAGAGAAAAAGAAGCACACCCCAATTCGCATCTTCTGATCATGATATATACACACACACATACATACATACACACCCACAACCTACCATCACCCTCCAAACGCCCCATCTAACACCCCACTCCCTCCCAGCCTGGCACCAATTCAGCGGCCACGAAACCCTCCTGGACAGCAGCCACTCCGCCTTCATCAGCGTCCACGAATACTACCGCTCCACGATCCGCGAAACGCTCTCCACCATCGAAGGCCATCTCTGCGCCACAGGAAACTTATACCTCGTCGGCGACCGCATCACATACGCGGACTTGATGTATATTGCTTCGCGCGAGGTCGTTGTGACGTTGTTGTTGGAGAGTTTTGTCGAAGATATTGAGGAGGAGTGGAAGAGGGAGTGGCCCCGCGCGTATGATTGGTATCAGAGGTTGATGCAGAGGGAGTGTGTTGCTGAGGCTTTTAGGGATAGGAAGAGGATTATGGAGGAGAGGGGGTGGGTGGTTTGATGATTGGGGGATGGAGATGGAGATGACGATGATGAAGATGGAGAAGAAGAGGAAGAAGAATCAGAAGAAGAAGAAGAAGAAGAAGGAATTGGTGAGCGGCTGTCTGGATTATTTGTTGTTTGCTTTTTTGGTGGGCAGTTGTTGGAAATTTTTGAATCTATGCTGGTGCACGCGCGGCGTTGGTGTGGAATTTGGAGTGGCTACCGTACTACCTATCACCTATGTAAGGTACTCACTTAATGAATATTTCATGCAGTTACAGGCCCATGACTTGTGTGAAGTTTAGAGACAACGACAACGACATTTTTCTTTCTCGATGCATACCTGAGTGTTATCAGGTACTCCAGGAGAAGATACTGCACTGCACTGCTATCAAGACGTGTGGGAGACTATCGATATCTTCACTACATGTACTTTGATTGGCATCATTAGGCTGTTGTTGCTTGTGCGATTGGATGCTCAAAATCGTATCATATTTCTGGTAGTTCATAATACGTAACGTAACATAGGTAGCGTTCCATTTTCGTTGAAGTAAGGTAGCCCCACTCACCCGAGAGGCAGAATGTCACTTCCTTCTTGCATTGCGTTACCGTGTGCTCCCCAAGCCATCTACTTCCCTCTACGAAGGCACAGTGTTCAACACGCCACCATCAATCGCCAGAATCTGTCCATTGACATAGTGATTTCTCGCAAACAGCAGAATCCCCATGCCAATCTCCTCGTCTCGTCCAGCTCTCATCATGGGCACATGTCCCGTCTCTTCGATTTTTTCCTGGGGAAACTCGGACTTTTGTCGAGAATCGGATTCCTTGGCCGTCATTTCGGATGGGAAGTAGCCGGGTGCGATGCTGCGACACAAATACGGTCAGTATGCGTACAAGTCAAAGTGGGAAGTACACAGAGGACAACATATTACCTGTTCACTCGAATGCCCGCCTTCTGAAACTCCGAACTCATCAACTTGGACAAATGCACCGTTGCGCCCTTGGCAGCATTGTATGAGAAATGTCCTTGAGCATTTCGCATCATACCACTCATACTCGAAATGGTGATGATGCTTGCCGAGAACTCCTCAAATTTGCCGCCACCTTTACTCGTGGCAGCTTGGAGCAGAGGGAGAAAAGCCACAGAAGTGAAGTACACCGAGGTCACGTCTGTCTCGAACGTCTTGCTCCACATGTCCACACTCTCCATGTCCCATAACTTCTTACTCAAATCTGAAGCGTCTTCGTGTTCAGGTTCGGCTTTTGTACCGCTGATGCCGGCGTTGCAGACGAGCAGATTGAGATACTTTTCTTTCTTCTGAAGTTCTGCGGAAAGGGATGCGAGATCTTCTTTCTTGGTGACATCGCATGGGCCGATGGGGATGATCTGACCGCGATAGTTGGAATGTTCCTTGGCGGCATTCTCAAGCACTTCCTTTCTCCTTCCGGTGATGTAGACCTTGGCGCCGTTTGCTGCGAGAGCTTGGGCGGCCATGAGGCCAATGCCTGTTCCTCCGCCCGTGATGAGGCAGACATAGTCGGTGACGGAGTATAGGCGGCTGGCGTCGAAGTGGTGTGTTTCTGCCATGATTGGGATGCACGTTGCGGGTAACGGACGTTCGGATTGCTGAGAGTCAGGAAGTAAGGTATCTGTCGTATGTTGTCGAATGTCTTGGAACTACCAAAGATACAAAAGTTGATTGAAACTTGTAGGTACGCTCTTTCCAATTGACGTTGGAACTGGAGCATCATGACGTACTTTCGTGACATTTTGGTGACGAGATCGACAGGTACACAACGCAACGTGACTCCATCTCCACCTTGGCAGCTCCTACTGTGAGAAACTACATGTACTCAGCAAGTAAGGTGCCTTAAGGTAAGGTATGTAGACACTGTGAGGAATGGTAAAACAGTAAGGTAAGTGTTTGGGGTATCTAATCGAGCAGTGGGGTTGGGATACTTCACTCCGCATGATGAACGACGACGCTATGGCCATCTTCTCTCTCATGTCTGTCCAGTCCTCTCATTCCCTGTCTTTTCACCCTCAGCCTCTCCGCCAGTGCTCTCCTCGTCTAATATCACGAAAGGAGGGACGTGTGTTCACCTCCGCTTCCGCCGCCACGATGCTGGGTGGCTGACTGTAAGTATAAATTCTCGGCTCCTTGTTTGGGCAACTGGTCCGAACTGTGAAGTCGCAGCACCAACACCCGATCAATCTGATGCTATTGTGGTTCCTCATGATCACGGTGTGCACTTTGACCTGATCATGGTCTTTCCAGTGCTTGCACCGGAATATTACGCTGGTTTTACCAGTGTCTTGGTTTCGGCATCGTTGGGTCCTCAATGGACCTGTTGTCAATCTGATTCCTTCCTCCCACTTGCTCCCAAAGCCATTCCTCAATCTAGCTTCCAGTGAAGTCCGTCGTCTTGATCCTTGCCAATATACAGTTCTACTGCATACAGCGCCATCGTACCTGCCAAATTGACCCATCGACTGATGTTGCCGCCTCCTTCGCCGCCTTGACTGGTCCACCACTCTCCGGGATGATCTGCAGAAGCCGTAGCGAAGTGCTGCATCAGTAAGCTTGTATAGACAGCGATCAGGATGCTTGGACTGTAGTATGTGAGGAGGCCCATAATACCATGTACCCCCTCCGAGTCCTCGAATGATGGATCGTGAGAAAGTGCTCGTGCTCCAGATTCGCGAATAGCTGGGATGATGCGTGCTGCTGCGTACAGTACAAGCAGGCGGTAGATGAGCGATATGATGACTGATGGCGTGACGGTCTGGACCGCAGCAAGCATGAAGCCAAACCCATTGTGAATATTGGCGGGTAGTTGGGAGAGTGCTTGCGTGATGGTGGAGAAGCTGGCCATGAGAATTGGTGGCAGAGGTGGAAACTCGTTCACATCGTTTGGTAGTGGTAAGTCCGGCAGTGGACGACTTGGCTGGTAATCTGTGAAGATTTGGTAGATACACAGCGTGGTGTAGGCGAAGAGCAAGCTGCTCTCCACAATGTTGCCACGCCCACTCCCAATCCCCCAGGCGCAGAGGAACACTGCACAGGTAATCGCAATGCCAATGAGCACGGCATCCTGGCTGTCCAGTCCGGGGAAGGTCGACATGCGCCAGATGAAGTAGCACGAGCTCGCAATAATGCTGCCCGTGGGGATCAAGAGGCCGAGCATCCACCTGTCCCCTCCGTCATCATTGTTGACCAGGTAGCGTGTGACTTGTCCGGCAGCCTGAATGACCAGCAGACTGCAGAAGCCCTCGACCAGTTGGAAGACAGGCGTAGAGTACGTCAACAACTTATCCCAGCCTCCTATTAGAGCATGCTGTAGTAGGCCCTCCTTTCCAAACACCCAGTCTTTGAAGCTCGGGTTCTGATGCAGCGGTTTGGTCGCGTTGAAGAATGCGCGACTCACCCAGCTGGCATCTTCACCGCTATCCACACTAAATTTGTTCAGACTCCAGATGAGTAGTCCCCCGATCATGACAGGCTGCATGGCGGCGAAGAGATTCACTGCGAGGGCGCGCCATCTCGAGTGATCGGGCGTCGCAAGTCGCAGGGTGGAGAGAATGAAGTAGTATGTGGCCAGGGTGAGACTGAAAGCCAGTCCGCACGTTCGTCCGCCGACATCGAAGGCGAGGGGAATGGTGAAGACGATCGAAGCCAGGAAGAGCGCACTCCCAACGAAGCGGAGGATCATCGCACGCTCGTGATCCTTCTCTGGGTGCAGAGGTGGTAGTGAGCGGGCGTGGAAGGGTGCCGAAGGCTCATGCGTCGCTGCGTCGTCGGTCAGGACTCGGGGAGTTAAGTTGAATAAAAAGTCGACGGGAGCTAGCAGTAGAACCAGGTCAGTCAAGGTAGTCCTAGTCCTAGATCTAGCAGGAGAGTTCCTAGTCCTAGCAAGAGAATCAGGTAGTGAGGCTCCTCAGAGACGTCGTTAGTGCCGCCGTCTTGGCGTCAAGTCCTGGCGAGCAAAGAGACTACTCGGGAGAGATGGAGGGTGCGAGTGGCCAGCAGCAAGTAGGTAGAGTACCAATGACCAAGGGGGAGAGGGTGGGCGCGCGTGATGTGCTCGAGTGTCGCGTGCTGTCTCTGCAGTCACTGGAATGGCGTGTCCTGTCTCGCCTCGCCTCTGCTCGCTTGCTTCACCAGAGATCGGCCTCCACTTATCCTGCTCAGTGCTGCTCAGAGGCCGGTGAAAGCAGACGAGAAGCAGGTTTATGACATGACGTGGAGGCAGGAAGAGGAACAGACGAGCGAGGCGGAGGTCAAAATCACGTTTAGCTGGTTGAACAGAACAGCACGAATCGAGCGATGTATGTGACAACAGTAGTAGCGACGTAGCGAGTACATGTAGAACTCAGGTCGAACTATCCGTATATGTGGGTGGGATGGGACATGAGATGGCTTGGCCACGTTGCAGCAAGCACAAGCACAAGCAGACAACTTACCTAACGTACCGTACATTTTACATTGTAGTATTGCATAGGCGCTGGCGTGATCCGAAGATTTCAGACAAGGGAGGACTGGAGTATTAGAGGTACCTTACCAGGTATGTACTGTCTGCGGTCTGAGTCAGCAGAAACGCACGGCAGGGGTAACTTTTGTATGGTGATGTGAATATTCTCCAATGCGGAACGAGAACAGTCAGTCCAAACAACGAGCTAGAGCTGAATGAACAGACTTGTGTTGCGGCCATTCCTCACAGGTCCTCCTCGCCTCCCTCTCAACAGAGCCTTGATCCGCTCCGCTGCAGCCACGAGAAGTCGAAGACCGTCCAACAAGGCCACAACAACCCAAGACGTGTTCGAGCGACTTCTTGCCAGCAACCCTGCCCTCTACCGACCTCTTCTGCAGCAGATGACCACCACCGACGAGCCTTCAACTAAACGACTCAAGATGGACTCGACCAGCCCTGCAGCTTCGCCTATCATTGGCACTCATAACGGCCACTTCCACGCCGACGAGGCCCTTGCTGTCTATTTCCTCCGCCTCTTGCCAGAGTAAGTAAGGGCGACCATGCCTTGACCTCTCCGAGATGCTTGCTCACCTTCCGCCACCTGGCATTAGCTTCTCCGCTGCTTCTCTGATCCGCACTCGCGACCCGGACGCCCTCCAAAAGTGCACCATTGTGGTCGACGTCGGCGGTGTCCACGATCACTCCCAACTCCGCTATGATCACCACCAGCGCGAATTTCAGGCCACCTTTCCTGGCCAAAACACGAAATTGTCTTCTGCTGGCCTGGTGTGGATGCACTATGGCAAATCGATTGTGTCCGCTGTGACGGGGCTAGATGTGGGGAGTGCAGAGAACGAGCTGCTCTATCAAAAGCTATATGAGGACTTTGTTCAGGCATTCGACGCAAACGACAATGGCATCTCGGTCTACGATCCGGCTGAGATCAGAAAAGCTGGGATCGAGAAGAAGACTTCGGACAAGGGCTTCAGTATTGCAAGTGTTGTCGGACGTTACAACCATGCTCCCCTGCTGAATGGTATCCCCAAGAACGGCATCATCCAGACAAATAAAGCCAAGGATCAAGCAGAGGAAGATGCGCGTTTCCTGCGCGCTTCAGCTTTTGTGGGCGAGCAATTCTCCATCGAAATCAACGACAAGTTCTCCGCATGGCTGCCAGCCCGTGCCGTCGTGGCCCAAGCCTTCAACTCTCGCACAGCAGTCGACCCTCAAGGCCGCATCTTGGTGGTACCCCACAAAGATGGTGGCGTACCATGGATGGACCACCTGTACGCACTCGAGGAGGAGAATGGTGTTCAAGGAAGCGTGCTGTATGCGTTGTTTGCTGAAAGTGGCGAGAAGGACAGCAAGTGGAGGATACGTGCTGTCAGTCTGGAACCTGGCAGCTTCGAGAACAGAAAGGGACTACCAGAGGCCTGGAGAGGTGTGCGAGATGAGGAACTCAGCAAGTTGTCTGGTATTCCAGGATGCATCTTCGTGCACGCCGGGGGCTTCATTGGAGGCAACACCACCTTTGAGGGTGCACTAGAGATGGCCAAGAAGGCGGTGGAGTTGTAGAGCACCTACACCATTGGCGCGCCACCACAGGAGGGTGGCAAGCATGTTTGAACTCTCACATGAGAGACCACCGTTATTCCGACGGGAGAGCACACATGTGCTCTAGATCATCCTTGGCAGCTCTGTCGCTCGAGATTGATGCCCAGGCATCAGCGCTGTACACAGCGGCTGCATTTGGATATTCCCTTCAGCCACGAAGATGGCTACGAGGCCATGCGTCTACGAAAAGCACACGTTCGCCCTCCAATGCTGCAGTAAGGGCAGGACTTGTGTCCAGCGATTAGAGGGAAACAGTACATCCTCAGGCTCAAGCTGAGCCGTGGAAAGCTTTACTTCACATAGAATAAGAATACCAAAAGCAAGTGCGGCAACAGCCGACTACCCACACATAAACAGCAAAGCATCATCGTATCTCTCAGCATACGCAGAACATACAGTTTATATGTATCTCATCAAATAGACGCAAGATCCTCAGAGCAAGGCTCGGATATTGCAACACGAGTGAGACGGTCTTGGCAGACCTGTGAATTATTATAGGCATCAAATTTTGAACTCGTGACTGTGGTGAAATCGATGTCGCCGAGCCTTCGAAAGAGCCAGAAACCACTTTATCATCAGAGTAGAGTGGACTGTGTATTGTGACAGGTCCCGCTTCAAGACCAGGCGCAGGCACTCCAGGCTCGACCGCTGCTAAGCTGCAAATAGTTCTTTTCGAGCGGATCCATCAGCAGCTATTGAGCATGGTGATGCGAGTCACAGTCGATATGACAGGAAATATGTCTAGCATGAGATCGGTGGGCTCATTTTGCACAGGTGAAGTATGGAGTGATGTTGTTGCGCAGACAAAGGACGAAGGAGGTTCGGAGCGACGAGAATTTCATGCCGTTTGACGCCAAGATCTGCTTATAAATTGGCGCTAGGAGGTGAAGGCTCGAACGCGACTTCCGCACGCTACACGCGACGGCGACGCGTTCATGTTTGGTGGCAGGCTCTTACGATTCAATTCCGCATATATCTTCTCCGAGCTCGCGCTCTCTCTTCTTGTCCACGACAACATCCTCCGACCTTTTTACAAACCCTCGTCGAGCATTGCATACCGTGCTTGAGAGTCCGAAGCACTACGTCAACCACTCTACACTTCCTGCTTGACCCGCCCTTCCTCTACAATCGACCCCGCTCGAGGTGCATACCTCGCCGCCATTGACGACAATGTTCGTCTACAAGCGCGGTACGTCTTCCACGCTGTTGGTGAACTGCGATATCAGTATTGTAGCTGGATGGCAATGACCCCAGTCAGCCACTGCTTCTCCTCCTAGTCACAGCTCCTGCGCCACCATCACGTCTGCGGACTGGGACACTGACACGCGTCTTCAGATGGCCGCAAGGAACGCGTCCAATTCGACAAGATCACAGCCCGAGTGTCCAGGCTCTGTTATGGCCTTGATCCAGAACATGTCGACTCGACAGCCATCACCATGAAGGTGATAAACGGCGTCTACCAGGGCGTCACCACAATACAACTCGACGATTTGGTATGTGATGGGCATGGGCTACTGCAATGCATCACGCTCTAACGAGATGTCTACAGGCCGCCGAGACTGCCGCGTACATGACCACCACCCACCCAGACTACGCCATCCTCGCCGCTCGCATTGCCGTCTCGAACCTTCACAAGCAGACAAAGAAGCAGTTCTCTGCTGTCGTATCAGATTTGTACAACTACGTTAATCCGAAGAACAACAAGCCGTCTCCCATGATCTCGGATTACACATACAAAGTGGTGATGGAGCACGCAGACGAACTCAACTCTGCCATTGTCTACGACAGAGATTTCAACTACCAATACTTTGGCTTCAAAACGCTAGAGCGCTCATACCTGCTCCGGATCGATGGCAAGGTCGCCGAGAGACCGCAGCACATGATCATGCGTGTAGCAGTCGGAATTCACGGAGACGATATCGAGGCCGCCATCGAGACATACAACTACATGTCGAATAAGTACTTCACACACGCATCACCAACACTGTTCAGCGCTGGTACGCCGAACGGCCAGTTGGCTTCTTGCTTCCTCATCGACATGAAAGACGACAGCATTGAGGGAATTTACGATACACTGAAAATTTGCGCTATGATCTCAAAGAATGCTGGTGGTATCGGTCTCAACTGTCACAAAATTCGTGCCACCGGATCCTACATTGCTGGCACGAACGGCACATCCAACGGCCTGATTCCCATGCTTCGTGTCTACAACAACACAGCTCGTTATGTCGATCAAGGTGGCAACAAGCGTCCTGGCGCTTTTGCCATTTATCTCGAGCCATGGCACGCCGATGTCATTTCTTTCATGGATCTACGCAAGAACCACGGAAAGGAAGAAGTTCGCGCTCGCGACCTGTTCTTCGCCCTGTGGATCCCCGATCTGTTCATGAAGCGTGTGGAACAGAACGCCGAATGGACCCTGATGTGCCCCAACGAGTGTCCCGGTCTTGCTGATGTGTACGGTGACGAATTCGAGGAGCTTTACACTCGCTACGAGAAAGAAGGTCGGGGACGCGAGACTGTGCGTGCTCAGAAGATCTGGTATGCCATTCTGGAAGCCCAGACGGAGACTGGCGGACCTTTCATCCTCTACAAGGATGCTGCCAACCGCAAGAGCAACCAGAAGAATCTCGGAACGATCAAGAGCTCCAACTTGTGCACAGAGATCATCGAGTACACTGCACCTGATGAAGTCGCCGTATGCAATCTTGCATCTCTTGCTCTGCCAACCTATGTCGACCTCGAGAACGAGAAGTTTGACTTCCAGAAGCTGCATGAGGTTGTTCAGGTGGTCACCAAGAATCTGAACAAGATCATCGAGGTCAACCACTATCCAGTGCCAGAGGCCAAGAAGAGCAACATGCGCCACAGGCCCATCGGTCTTGGTGTTAGCGGTCTTGCTGATGCCTTCCTTGCTCTTCGTATGCCATTCGAGTCGCCCGAGGCTCGTGAGCTGAACATCCAGATCTTCGAGACCATCTACCATGCTGCTCTTACCGCCTCTTGTGATCTGGCCAAGAAGCTTGGTCCTTACGAGACCTATGAAGGTTCTCCAGTCTCAAAGGGCGAGCTTCAGTACGATATGTGGGGCGTTACCCCGTCAGATCTTTGGGATTGGGACTCATTGAAGGCCAAGATTGCTGAGCATGGTGTGCGAAACTCTTTGCTCGTTGCTCCTATGCCTACCGCATCCACTTCACAGATCATGGGCTTCAACGAGTGCTTTGAACCGTACACCAGCAATATCTATTCGCGACGTGTGCTTGCTGGCGAATTCCAGGTAGTCAACCCATGGTTGCTCAAGGATCTGGTCGATCGTGGTCTTTGGTCCGAGAACATGAAGAATCGCATCATTGCTGATGGAGGGTCTATTCAGCGTGTGCCAAACATTGGCGACGATCTCAAGGCCCTCTACAAGACCGTGTGGGAAATCAGCCAGCGCAACATTGTCCAGATGGCTGCCGATCGTGGTGCCTTCATCGATCAGTCCCAGAGCTTGAACATCCACTTGAAGGAGCCTACCATGGGCAAGATCACGAGCATGCACTTCACCGGCTGGAAGCTTGGCCTCAAGACAGGCATGTACTACCTTCGTACACAAGCCGCCTCTGCGCCTATTCAATTCACCGTCGACCAGGAGATGCTCAAGGTCGCCGACACAAACATCTCTCGCACTGGTGCCGCCAAGAAGCGCATGGGATCTGGTGCGTACAATGCAGTCAACGCCCCAAAGCCTTCATCGCCCAAGCCTATGTACGAGAACAAGGAGCCACAGAATTCTGCTGTTACACCTGAAGACGTGGTCACGCCTGCCGCCACACCACCGCCAGAGGCCGAGCGACCTCAGCCAAAGAAGAGGACGTTCGGTCGCACTTCATCTGCCGTCGTCAATCCACCTTTCCCAGCAGATCTAGAGGAAGGCGAGAGCCCCGAAACACTACCCACTGATGGTCTCGATGCCGTGCCAAAGCAAGAAGAGCTTCCAGAGCCAGCCGTCAAGAAGGACGGCGACCAGGCCGAGGAGAAGAAGGATCCCCGCGAGGGAGACATCTATGCCGAAGCTGCCTTGGCTTGTAGCATAGAAAACCGTGAGGCATGTGTCATGTGCAGTGGTTAGATGCATACGAAAATGTGTATGTTATGGGTTTGCTTTGTCTGCATTGTAGAAGGCGCATGACGGAATGACTGATGGAAACTGAATATTGGCGTTTGGAAATGGACTCTTTTCGCTGCCGCTAATCGTGGGCATGCTATGCTGCTGTATCAGGATATAAATTACGTTGGCTTTCCACCATCATCATTGCAGAATGTTGTTATTTCGTCTTTGATTTGTCGCTCTTTGATATTAAGGCGGCTCTAGGGAGAGCCGATGATCAATCTGGGCCTCTTGAGCGTCGTCCTAACCTGAGCAGTCACGACCTGTGAGTAGCTGCTGCTGGAAGTGCAGGAGCAGCATTTTTTCATCGATAAGATTTACCTTTAGTCGAGTGAGGGTCTAGATGTCGTGTGCAGTAGAGTGGAGTAGAGCATAAGAGGTATAATCTTGGTATTATCGTCGTTGCATACGTAAAACCGTACTTGGCGACGCGTGTGCTTTTTGTGGTATATCCGGCTGTTGGAATGAGATGGAAAGTAAACTATGTAAAATATGTAACATGTGAAGTGTGTTTGAGTCGTGTACATGTAGTTTTGTGTGGAAAAGTATGCGGCCCATAATTCTTGATGTAGGGCTGTGGCGCAGCTGGCAGCAGACTTTGGAAGTCACGTGGAACTGAAGGGGGCAGTTTTTTTGAGATAGCATTTTCTCAAGGGATAAAACGAGTATGTTGAAAGCAAGCAGGCGAAAGCATATTTGGCAATAGCGAGTGGTTTTATTGAGGTCGAGAAAGTAGTACAGACAGACCTTCCTGCAAAGTACCATGTGCAAGCCCTCTTCCTTTTTGACTTCGGGCTCTTTAAGGCCTCTTCAAATACTCATCTTGGAGGGCAACGGAAGTAGAAACGACTTCGGGAGTTGAGAGTTGTAAGGTGGGAGAGTTTGTGAGCTGGAGGAATGGTGAGGTGTAAAGGTGGGGTGGCGGTGCATTTCAAGCGCTGAATCATCTACTGTGTGGTAAGGTATGCAGTTACCTGAGGGCGGCCGATACTGATAGCTTCATCTCTTTCCTGTGTTTGTACAATGTGCCTTGAGCAGAGATTCATCCTCCAATCTTACATTTTATTCATCTCAGACCCTCGTTCATGCCGACTTTGGCTTTTGCTTTCCAATCTGCCAGCCCCAGCTTCGCAGTTTTTTGACAACTTTGGGTGTGATGGCTAATGTGAGAGGTATTCGGAAGAAGATGAGCGATTTGTGCACTCCATATGCGAGAATGAGCTGTGTTCCAAGACCTACAGTTTCCTCATCAGTCGATGAACCAGCGCAACTCGCTTGCTATCGCGGACCTACCTGGGTTCTTATGCTTGGCCTGCTCAGCAACTTGCTCACCTGCCTCACGCGCCTCCGCCGCTGCATCGTCCGCGGCGGTGGTAGCTTCATTGGCCAGCCGTCTCTCTTTTAGACTCGGCATGGCCTTTTCTGCCAGATTCCAAAACCCATCCATGATGGTGTGCTCTATTTCTGCAACTCGCTCCGTGCCAAACCACTTGACCGCGAGAAAGCAGAAGGGAAAGTCTAGCACAGACAGCCCCAGATAGATGCCCGTGACTGTCCACCCATACTTCCGCGACATCTCCTTCATGCGCCCAGAGAGGGTGGTGGGCTTCATGCCATCAGTCGCCTGGCTGCTATTGCAGCGACGAGGTATCTGCTGGCGGCTTCTCCACCGCGTCGCGCGCCATGCCTTGCCCCATAAGGATGGCTGTCCATTGGCGACGGTGAAGTGCCGTGCTTGCGTTGCTCCTTTGATGCGCAGCTGAAGCGGCAGCCTCGCGTAGCCTTGCGTAATCCGATTCTGCAGTGGAGCGTGACGTACAAGCCGTAGTAGATGCGGTGATGTGAGCATGACTGCACGCGCAATCGGTGTGCAATGATAGAACGGGTGATTAATTGTTATTTCATTATTGAGGCTCAACAGGAAACATTCCCTTAGCGTGCGCGTCTGCCTGTCCCCGTTCGGGCCGCAGCCCGTGGAATCTTAGCTGCGGTGTCCGCTTGTAACCGTATGAGGTATCCCGCTTCCCGCGTTCACTCTCTTCAACCACAACACCTGCACACGAACACGCACTTCCGCCCGTCCAGGCGGTTTCACGGCAGGAACAGAGAGCACAGATGATAGACCGCAGGCGGCGTATCTGCGCGCCGCGTGATATGGTCGGAACAGCCGCATCGGGACCGACGCCGCCGAGACATATCCTGAACCTTGAAGTTCTGCCGGACGGCGGCAGACTTCAGTCGTAAACTACACGCCTCGCTAATTAAGGTAACTACTGTATGTATATACTGTACTGTGCCGCGCCTCGAGGTCAACCAACCCCAACCCCAGCCCAGACCCCGAGCCCAACGACAGGGACACACTAGTTCTAAGGGAGTAGTTCCAAGGGCATCTGCCATCATCAATATGATATTTGCTGCCCAGGTGATCTTGCTCTGCCGTCTGCGTCTGTGGGGTCTGGCCTGGGTCCGCTGAGGGCCACACTCCTCCTTTTGCTCTCAACTGCAGCGCCGCCTCCCCACTGCTCGAGCAATGTCGGTATCGTCGGCCCGCCCAGTCTTGGTCGTCGGCATGACGACTGAATTGCTCATGAACAATACTCCGTACATGTACGGTATCCATGGTATGACCCACAATCTGCTGTAGCTGCTACACAGACAAAGTGGATGCGCAAAGAAGTCCTAGGAACACTTCGGCTCGGCCGTCTTCATCAACATGATGATCCATCCCTGGACGGACTGCACTGCACTGCACTCGACTCGGGGTTTTCTTTGTTGCTCATGGGGTAGAGCAGGTGACAGTAGACTCGTGCAACTCGAGCTGGCCTTGCTGGGACACCACTCCGAGTCTCCGACCATCTGGCTGCAGTCCTGGTCCTGGCGCAAAGCAGCTTGTCTGCACGCCACGAGAGGATCTACAGTGCAGCAGTGCCACCCTGGTTGCATTGCAAAGAATTGGCTGTGGCCGTACAAGAAATTCGGGTTCGAATTCCCATACCCCATTCTTTATCTGCTGTAGGTGTCACCGGGTTCCGTAAAAGTACCTTTAGACCATGCACGAGAGTAGATATCCTACTACTTGCGGCTGCTAGGCTCTAGCCATTGTGGCGAGACGTATCATCATTGGCTCACTGCACTTGTCTGTCTATTGCGTGTCTGTCTGTTGAACTCAGCTGTGACTTATGAGTACCTTAGCTCGTCTTGGAGGCTAGACTCACCTACAGTAACCCTTCCTTTGCCTCCTAAGTCAAGGTGATGTACTCGGTAGGATAGAACTAAAAAGGTCGACGACACACGTGAAGTCAACCCTAGTCTGTCTCGAACTCTATGCATGCACGCACGCACGCCCGTTGCCCTCGGCTCCACCATCGCCAGCAGGTGTGGCTGATGAGGAATCATCATTATAACATGCACGGCTATGATATATGGCAGCCCTGCGAGAGTTTGGATCTACCACTACATCACGGCAAGGATGAGCTGTCCACGATGGCATCCCTGTGAAGGCTGTGATATGATTCTGCCACAACCGCATCTACCCTCATGATCCTGCGATCTGATTGATTCCTCCCTTTCACATCGCCAGTTAAGTTCTCTCTGTTCCATGCGGCCTGTCATCGAAACGCAGCAGGTGGACCCTTAGCTCCGTGAAATCGCCGTTACTTCGCTGTACCGTCGCAGGAGGTACGCTTCGAAAGGTTATTTGAAGCCTTCTTCTAGCGGCAGTGCAGCCCAAAACGAAACGAAACGGCTCGCTACCGTGCAGTGTACTACAGTCCAGCAGGGCACTTGAGGGCAGGGCTGGGCAGGGTAAAGCAGGACAGGGCAGGGCTGGGCAGGGTGCTTACTACTACAGTGCTGTACTCTCAGGCACATCCGAAGAGCGCTGCACTAGTTCTAGCCTAGCTATTCTACGGCAACATAAAGGCCTCAATAGCCCACACTGCACATCCGGACGTCTCTCCAAGGGTAAGCCCACATTTACCTTAGTTGTCATTGTTGTGCTACCGTTGCTTCTATTCCCCATTGCCAATCACACCCACTCCACCTGAGGTCGCTTCTGAAAATTCGCATCCACGTTCCACGAGCACCACAGCTCCAGTACATGATGCATATACATCCAGGCCTCGCTGTTGGCTTTGCAAAGTCCCCCAGCTCTCCGTCCATTGCATCCTCAGAAGCCTCCTACCAGTCTCCGTACTCAGAAGAACACCACTACTCCAACATGGGCGGCATCAACACCATCATCAACGTCGACAGCGTGGGAGTGCTCAACTACCAGGGCGCCCTTGACATTGCCCGCAACTCGGAGGGAGAGCTCGATCCCAGCGTGTCGGCGTACCTCGAGCGAGCTCTGACGGACATATGGCGACGACTGACCGTCCAGCCAGACGACTATGTCCTGACCAAGGACGAGTTCGCAGTCTTCAACTTCTACCGAAGTCGTTTCGACAACAACGAAGTCGCAGTAAACGCCGTTGCCCGGTACTGGGCCAACACATACGAGAACCCTACGGCATCCACATGATATCTGGTGCGTTTGCCGACTTCCGGCTCTGGACATGGATTCACCAAAGCTCCCGGTCTGGCCAAAGGCCCACTTGCTTCCCCTTCTCAACCAGTGCCTATCATTTGTGCCAGCATTGCGGCATTGCGGGTTACATAAGAAAGCTAACGCACCCTCGCCAGCATATCATCCAGCAAAAGTTGACCAGCGCAAGTGTCGTGCCGAAGGATGGCGGGAAGGCCGACCGAGAACAACCACAACGACGGGAAGAAAGCCGTGCCATGGCCACACGAAGCGACGGCTTCCCTAGCCAAGGGAGACAAGGTGGATCAGCTGCACGCCACCACTCCAGTCATCCTCGTCTCGCGCCACCATCTGCTGAGAGGGCTGTCAGCACTGCTGGTGGCCACGGCTATTCTTGTCGTTTGGTCTGGCGTTCTATCTCACTGTGGGCTGCAGCCGACGGTAACCACGAGCTCCGCAGCACGGATCCCACGCGCCGTCAGTCAAGTGCTATCGGAGGTCTTCCAGGTCTACCCTCCTGTTTTGACGGTAACACCTGATGGAGTTCTCGCGATCACCGACGGGTCCTCCAACGCGAGTGTCGCCATCATACCCAGCACGACCCCAAGTTGTCAGAGCACGCTGGTGGAGTACTCCTTCGCCTCGTCCTATGACCAGCCATATGTCGGATCATACATTCCTCCTTCGTGCCCATTCAATCGTGTCAGCTGGAACCTCACCGTGGTATCTGCTGGCAAGCAGTTCGACAGACTCGGCACCGTTTCATTTGGCGATATTGAGCTGTTCCGCACCTCGACTGCAGAGCCTACCAAGACGGGCATAAAATGGACGTACATCAAGGATATGACAAGCTTTTTATCACTCTTCCAGACGAGTCAGACGATCATCTTTGATTTGGGCAACCTCATCAATGATATCTACACTGCGCCTTTCAACGTGACCCTTACCGCAGCATTCTTCACTGCTTCTGACTCGGTAGACCCTGCAGATCTCATCATACCCGTATCCAACAGGCAAGGCTCCGCCAGTCTACCAAGCTACTTTCGATTTCCGAACGAGACGGCTGCGAATGATATCACATTGCCTCGGAATGTGAAAAAGGCAGTCTTCACTATTGCTGCTACTGGTCAAGCACTAGAAGAGTTCTGGTGGGGCAATGTTCTGCAGTCCCAGGTGGACACATTCGGTAGCGGTGATTCTTCGCTGCCCGGCTATTCTCCTTTTCGTGAGATTCAGCTGTATATCGATGGCCTGTTGGCTGGCGTCGCATGGCCCTGGCCTGTCATATTCACAGGAGGTGTGGTTCCCGGTCTATGGCGTCCTATTGTCGGCATCGATGCCTTTGACCTCAAAGAGGACGAAATCGACATCACGCCCTGGCTAGGTCTGCTCTGCGATGGCAAGAGTCATAACTTTGCGATCCGCGTGTCAGGCTTGAACGACAGTGGTTCGAATGGTGCTGCCACCCTCTCCAATACCACCAATGACGATTGGTATATTGCGGGGAAGATCTTTGTATGGCTCGATACTCCGGGCCACATCACCACAGGTAGCGAGCTACAACGTCTTGTACCTGATCCTTCCTTGACGGTCTCCTCGCGCATATACGTCGCTGCCAATGGCTCGAACAGCAGTCTCGCATATACAGTCGATGCTCGTCGGCAGCTGTCTATCTCATCGACAATCACGACTTCAAATGCAAGCGTTCTCGCCTCCTGGACGCAGCAGCTAGGCTACCAAAACGAAGGCAACTATACTTCTGCAGGAGATCAGACCAGCACTTTCCACACTACTGGACTGGATAAGTCAGCGAATGGTTATGCGCGGAGCTTTGACTACCCGCTGTACTCTTACAGCACACAAGCAACGATAGACGGCAACCTGACGTTGACTGCCGCTCTCAGTTCGGGTAAGCACGTGCAAACATTTGGACAAGCTGTCTTTCCGACAGGAATGGAGTCGTTCTCCGCTACACAAAGCTTCTATCCGGAGCATCAATCGTATCAAGGCGCATCCCTGGTGACATGGCAGAACGGTACAGCATTTTACACCAGCAACCGGACGGAGCATACGTCCTTCAGCTTTGGCACGACAGAACAGGAGATGACATTTTCCGGAGTCCGGGGTACATTTGAGCCTGCAGATTACGAGGCTCCGAGACTCACGCAGGCCAAGGAGCTATTCCACCGCCATGTCCTTGCAGTCAACGGTAGCGTGGTCAGAGACGAGGAGACGTTACTTGGCTCAGACATTGGACATGATTATTATGGGCCACCATGTGATGGCACAGGAATGGTTCTATCTGGTATGCCGGGAATGGATAGTCGGATTACTCACAGCGGACTGTAATGCAAATGATAATAATACCTTCTTAGTAAGAAAAGCTTTTGGGATTGCGGATTTAGTTCGGACTTTTTTCGATTCCCGCGCAGCACTCGCATAGAATAGGTATAACTCTTGCAGCTGCACTGCTATAACAGATCTGCTATATATACTTTTAACGATCGATGTATCGTCGCTCCAGGCTACAGGTTTGACGCCAGATAGCCACTACCTCATCGTCCATGCAAGTCTATAGCGGCTGTGGCTGTGTCTTCTGAGCCAAGGCAAACTACGTGTTCGCGAGGCTGGACTATATAGCATGGACCTCATATTACATATAGCGATGAATAGACTGCATCACGACTATATGAGAGTTCGAAGCTGGAGCGCGTCTCTTTCATATTACAACGCTGAGCATTTGCGAAGCCAAGCACGAAACTTCTACCTTAAGACTATAAGGTACCTATGTACCTGCTGGTAAGGTACATGTAGTTATTCATGTACAGTGGTACTAGAGAACAAACGTCAAAACACCTACATACCGTACCTACACAGTCCTTTGTTTTGAAAACACTTTATAGTTACTTAGGGCAACCATTTCAACCAGCCCTGTAACGATGTACTACCTGAAACTTACACACACACAAAGGTTGATTGAGTAGAGAGATGCGCCACAAGACGCGACGCCTGCTGTTGTCAGAATGGATGAAAAACGATCTGATCAGGTATATAGAACTATGATTACGCGGCATTGGAGATACTAATCAATAGCGGATATATGTACCCTTTCATAATGTATAGAGTTGTAGAGAATGTATGCATACATGCATGCGTTGCTGATGGATGCACAGCCCTCTGATCGCGTAGCCAAGAGGATTGGTTGATCATGAAGATGCCAAGAACTTCTCCAGTATGTACAACCTGTTATTGACTGCTATATGCCGCGTGTAGCAGGCTTGTTGACGGAATCAATCAATCAATCAGTCAATCACCAGGCCAGCCGCTCCTGCATTACACCCGGCGCGAAGGGGGAAGGGGGAGAGGAAAGTCACGCGGCAAGGACAGCTAGGTAGCGATCCATCAGAGTCTTTGTATAGTTTAAATGTAGAAGATCGTATAGGACTCTACTGATTGGCTCGAGTAGCACGCTTCCGCTTCTTCTTCTTCTTCTTCTTCTTCTTNNNNTTCTTCTTCTTCTTCTTCTTCTTCTTTTTACTGGTTCAACTAGTTACTAGCCACGCCCGCTAGGAGAAACTTGGTGGGATTTTGGTAGAGGATACCGATTATGAAGCTCGCTAATAGCACTAATACCAACAATATCAACAACAAAATCAACACGAACGTGTTGATAATTCAAGAACTGTAGCATAGTATAATCGGTGTCGTAATGACAAGCATTGAGGACTCATTGTCCATTGCTGGCTCCAAGTACGCCTACTTTCAACAATGAGCCGGCCTGAGTGGTGCTGCTTGCTGTCCACGAATCCCACTCTGCTATGCTGCCAATAAGGGACTACACCCGTACAATGCAATATGCGTCACCTCCCTTAGGCCTTGACTTGGCGTGCAGGTATCTCGTCTGCACCATCATCGCTCTCGTCCTCATAGTCGTCTGCAAACTCGATGTCTCCTCCTGCGCGATGGTTGTCGAAAGCATCAAAGTCCATGTCGCCTCCGCTCTCGAGCATTTGCAATGCCTGCAACTTGGCCAGCCTGTTAGCCTCGTCTCGTTGACGTTGTTGTTCGGCTTGTTCAGCAGCTTGCTCCAATTCTTGCTTCTGGGCTTCCTCTGCTGCTTGCTTTGCTGCCAAGTCTGCCTGGTTAGGCAATGCTTTCGAAGGCCGACCCTTAGGCTTCGACGAGGATGTTGAAAGAGACTGACCGCCATTTGTGGTTTGCAGAACGTTCGGTGAAACTGCGTCGCCATTGGCAGCTCCGCTGATAGCATCGTCAAGGTCATCGTCGTCACTACTTTCACCATTGTCATCGATTGTGATAGGCTCCCTAGAATTTGATGGGCGCATCGCAGGCCCTTTGCCGCCAAAGGAGGAACGGCTGGCCTTTTTGGAAGAGGGTGCGGCAGGTCGAGGAGAGTTCTTCGCAGGCGAAGGATCGGCAGATGCAGAAGCGGTATTCTCTGTCAGCTGTGTGTTCGGCCCAATCGCGCTTGGGCGCTGTCGTTGTGTGGAGCTAGGTCGTTGCTTCTGTGACCGATCTCGCAAGTCGCCGGGGAGCTCAGTTGGAGCGGCCGGATTGTCGTCTTCGTGTCGATTCTGCAAATAACCTGGCAGTGACCGCCTGTTCCGCCCGGCAGTACTGTTGATCGCAACAAAAGAGTTCTCTTCCTCCACCTCATCATCTTCGTCGGAACCAATATCCACTTCTTCATACACGGTCGCTTGCTTCTGAGTCTTGCGACGTGCCTTGTTGCTGGCAAGTGTTGGCTGCTGTTTGGTCAAATCGCGCCTAACTCTTTGACCATTCGGCAGCCTCTCTCGGTACGAGTAGCCATAACTCTCATCCTTATCGACGGGAACGAGTGCCTTCGTCGCTCCGCCGGACACAATCTTGCCATTGCGTAGCTTCTCTTCACGCATTTCCAGTGGGTTCTTCTTCGGCGCAATGTCGGACTTCAGCAGTAGACCATGCTGATCTTCATCGTCATCTGCGCCGTCTTCCATCTCATGATCAGCATCAGCTTCAGGCCCGTGGGCAGCAGTAAAGGCGGCTTTAGCAGCTTGCTGTGCAATGACTTGCGCCAGCCGATTGCCAGGAATGGGCAGTCTGACAATACGCTTCTTGCCTTTGATTGCAGCTTGCAGCATAATGAACCGCCCCTCCGCTTTAGCCTTTTCCAATGCTTTGCGCTCCTTCTCCTTCTCGAATTGTCGCTGAGCCTCGTTCTTCGCCTTCGAGGCTGATGCGCCTGTGGCCTCTTCAGCAAGATCGTGAGATCGGAAGCCAGCAGCTTGTAGGCGTGGCTTCTTCTGCTTTGGCGCTTTCGACATGGCAATGTCCTCGTCGTCATCATCCGCCTCGCCACTCTTGCGATTCTTGCGCTTCTTTGCCTTTTCTCTCTTACCAGTACCTGGCGTTTCATCATCGTCACCGTTCTGTCCAGGGTAGTGGTATGAAGCTCCACCATCAGGTTCGGGATACATGCTCGCCTCAGGTGCATAGCCTGTGTAGCCCGCAGCGGTAAGAGGAGCATAGCCATCTGGCACGCCGCCATTGACAGTCGCCCCTGCCACCATGCCAGCAGGTCCTGGCAAAGAAGCGTTCGCAAGCTGTAGCCTCCGAGCAAGAGCTGCCTCATCGTCCACTTCTCTCAGTCCGCCACTCATCATGTGACGACTATCTGACGGGACAGCGTCCCCGCCGAGTGCTGGATCCAGAGGGCCGTCTCTGACCGGGGAGTACTCCATCTCGACTTGTGTTTCGTCGACGCCGCCGTCATCATCGCTCATCTCCAGATCTCGTCGCTGCTCGTCCATGTTTTCTCCTAGGTCGGCTCCTGCTTGCCTAGCTTTCTTCATGCGGCGCGACTCGATTCTGTTGCCCTGTTCGTCCTCTTTCAGCCAGTTGAGATTGCTAACAGAGAAGTCGACTAAAACTTCCACGCTGCGGACATCGGCCACTTTCTTAGTGTCGTGACCAAGCAGAGTACCTTTCGGCTCGTAGGGAGTCATCTTTCCTTCGCGACGGCAGGCACCTGCGAAGCAGACTTCCAGACAGTGTGGGCATGACCAATCCGGGTTCTCCATGATCTCGAGCGGCATCTTGTCCCAGCCACGGAAGAGGGAGCCATAGCACCAAGCACGATCACAAGTTGTGCACTGCGCCATCTTCCAGGTTGGGTGCCGGTGGCAGCAGATGTGGCAAGGCTTGTTGTTCTTCAGCCACGACTTACTCTTTTTCTTGGTCACCTTCTTCACAGTCCCGTCATCACCTACTTCAATCTCCTCCTCCGATTCATCGTCCTCCTTTGGCTCATCCGACTTGTGAGGATCCTTGAACGGGCGGCGCCTGAGCTGATCTTTGCAAACTTCGGCCAGGGTCTTCTTTCCATAGCGTCTACGCTCTTCTACAAGCGGGCCTGGTGTCTTCTTGGTAATCTGACCACCATCCAGCTCGATGATCATCCTTCTCCACGTTTCGTACTTGCTCACCAGTTCTTTCCACTTGAACTGTTCAACCCATTTAAGGCCACTGATGCAGTAACACGAACGTCCCATAGCGTAACAGTCCATACACACATCGTATGGATCACCATCTTCAGCATCTGCATGATGCCCGAGCATGTCTTTGCAGCAGGGACAAGTCAAGAAGCGATTGAAGATGTTTGCTCTGCAGTAAGCACATGTGACATTACTGTCGAAGGGTAGGTACTCTACGTTCTTGGGAGAGTCGCGATCCTCTGGCGAGAACATCTCGGTAAGAAGAATTTGCTTATACAGTCTGAACAGGCGCTTGAAGTCTTTGATCAGTTGCTTGATCTTACCGCTGTACAAGAACGTGTGAGCGGCATCTCTCGACATCATGGCTGTTTGCCGCTGCGCGTCCAAGAGCAGGCTGGAATACTTCTGCAATGTGTAGTAGATGATAGCCTTGGTCTTGTACTGCTCATCTCTGCAGACGATCCTGCTTCGAGGGTTGGCCTCATTGAGTGCCAAGTCGAGCGTTTCAACAGTAATACGATTCCAGGCCACTTTCATCGTTCGTGTACCTCGATTCCAGACTTGGTGTGGCGCCAGAGGAGGAATGAGAACGAAATCTCCTGGCCTCTGCTCCACAACATAAACCGAGAAGGGTGCCTTCTTCCAAGCCACAACCTGAGCAAAGTGATTTTCCACCTCAATGTCATGGCCAAGGATTGACAAGAAGTACTCCGAAACAGCGTGTCGGTCCTTGGATTCTGTCATGAACCAGATGGAGGATCCAGGTTTCTCCGCCTTGCCATCATCGGACACTGTGCCTGACGCTTCTACCATGATATTCTGTCCTAGCGAAGCACACATTTCCCGATGCGCGGGTGTATATGTCCCTTCGTGTCCAATGTAGCACATCAAGTTCTCTGCTCTCATATCAGGAGGCAGAGAGCTCATTAAGTCGCCAGCTCTGGCGATACCTTTGCCCAGCCTTCGTCCTGGCACTGTGCTCTGGGGATCTGGCTTCGCGCCAGGCCCACCAATGTCTCCCGTGCTATCGTTGAGGTACGTCACAGCAGCCGGCAGATGATCTTTCAGCTTATCCCACCACACCGGAGGACAGTCGATGTCCTTCAGATACACTCTCTGGCGAGTCTTTTCCTTGTAGGCTCCAGGCTTATCGAAGAACTGATTGGTGAGCAGCCCCATGTTCTTCAGATAGTGTCCCATAGTCAAAGGAAGGTTCTCCTTTGCAGTCAAATTGCGAGCGTTCTCGACCTTATCACCGCAATTGTCGCGCAGCCATTTCGGTGTAAACGTCCATGGGTCCAATTTTTCCTCAAACCCATCAATGACTAATGGCTTGCCTCCAATGATGACATTCAGTAAGACGAGTTTCTCGAAGGACTCCATGCCATGTGCTTCAATCTGGTCGCAAGAAATTCGGTCAACATATGCGAAATTCGCGGTCAACTCGACGAGGGCTTTGAGGTCGAAATCCGGCGCGATGGGCTCGAACGACGCCCGTGGTCGCTGAGCCGGCATCGTGAGGGACTTCACAGTTGGTTGTCAGGTGTGGTGGTGGCGGTGCAGACGAGTCGAGACGAAGTGGAAGTCGACGGCGATGTGAACTTCCGCGTCGTGTAATTTCACCGACGCGATCGCATGGCCTGTGGAGTGGCGCGGCAGCCAGACAGACGCGACTTGTAGAGTGGCTGTGAGTCGCGGGATTGTGTTGCAGCTCGTACAAATAAAGTCGGTCGCCTCGCTGTCGCGGAAGTGGGTGATGTGCTGGTGGTTCGCGAAGATGGCCGTGGTGAAGAAGCGGAGGGAAGTGGAAGGAGCTCAAAGTCCAGTCCTCCACCTCCAGCTTTCTTGGCGGGCGCTAGTCTAGTTTTAGTCTAGTTCTCGTTAGTTCTAGTCTGTCTTCCTCCTCTTCCTCTTCTTCTCCTCCTCCTCACCATTATCACCGAAGACAAGTCAGCTGGTCAGTATGCGCACCGTCGGAATGCGGCGGATAGGATGGTAAAGCTGAGGTCAGGTAGGTCTCAGTGTCGCTCATATCTCTTGTCAGCTCTTCTCTCCTTACCTCACAATGGCATCTCCTCGATGCTTCTCCTCCTCGATATACCGGCCGGCCTCGTTCACGAGAACGTCGCGTCAATTGCAGCTTTTGCGCCAGCCGGTGTGCGCCCATCGATGGACGGCGACGACGAGATCAGGTCCCATCATACCTATCAACGCGATCAAGAGGAGTGATGCAGCCAACAGCTGGCATAGGAAGGAGCTTCGGCACACCACGAGTCATTCAACATCCACTCCTCCCACCTTGACCACTTCAGACATCGCTCTGCAGCCCTACAGACCGCCAACTGCAGGTCTCCTCTCCTACTTACCACGCACTTGGGTCCCATACGCAGAGCTAGTACGCCTCGACAAGCCCGCAGGCACTTACTATCTCTTCCTGCCATGTCTCTTCAGCACACTACTGGCTGCACCTCTCACCAACCCTGTCATCCCTCCCAGTACAGTGCTTTACACCAGCGGCCTCTTCTTCACAGGCGCTCTGATTATGAGGGGAGCAGGCTGTACCGTCAATGATCTCTGGGACCGCGACCTTGATCCGCACGTATCCCGGACTCGTCTGCGACCCATAGCTCGAGGTGCAATTAGTGTACGCCACGCGATACCGTATCTCGGCTTTCAGCTCTTTGCTGGACTGGCGCTACTGATGCAGTTCCCGACTATCTGTCTCTTTTACGGCATCCCCTCCCTACTGCTGGTCGCTATATATCCACTGGCCAAACGAGTGACAAACTATCCCCAAGCTGTGCTTGGCTTGACTTTCAGCTGGGGTGCTATGATGGGCTTCCCGGCTCTTGGTATTGATCTGCTGAGCAACGTATCAGCCTTGATCTCTGCGGCATGTTTATACGGCTCGTGCGTGGCCTGGACAATCGTCTACGACATGATCTACGCCTACCAGGACATTCGTGATGATGCCAAGGCTGGAATCAAAAGCATCGCTTTGGCCCAGGAGAAGAATGCAAAGATATTCCTTTCCGCTGTGTCAGCTGTGCAGGTTGGACTGCTTGCCGGCGCCGGCGTTGCAGTGGGTGCAGGACCCCTCTACTTCCTTGGTACCGTGGCAGGAACTGCAGCTACTTCAGCCTACATGATACGTAATGTCAAACTCAACGACATCAAAGATGCTGCCTACTGGTTCTTCTCGGGCGCGTGGAAGTGGACGGGAGGTGTCATTACCTTCGGATTGACGGCCGAGTATGCTTGTCACTACTTCGGCGTATATGACAGGACGGAGCGGGAAAATCATGAGCCATGCCCAGTCCCTCTCGCGCCACCTGGAGCGTGAATAGATAGATACTGAACCTATGTCATGAGTCTCAAAGAGCTCGAGCCACTGTGATGGGGTCATATCGATGGCAGGTTTCATGCTTCCCGCACTGCTAGACAGCGCTAAGAACGTTTGCATAGAAGCAATGTTTGCCAACTCTTCACTATCCATTCACTCGCCAGCTACGACTGTTGCCTGGAAACGACCTTCATTAGCGCGCTTGCCAACACGAGCAGCTGGAGTCAACCACGAGCCAGTTGCCAGGGTCATCAAAACATGTCGGGGCGGCAATTTCTCTACGTCAGTCTCCTCGTGGTAGGAGCCTTTATTGTTGGATCACGACTTGCGGACGTGAAACAACACTCTATACAGTCCCCGGCGAGAAAACTGTCACTCGAGGAGTCGCCAATGCCCACAGATAGAGCTGCGCCATCAGAAAAGTCGATCATGATTGATCTTGAACAACTTCGACCGATCGTTGAGAAGGCGGTGCGTGAGTTCTTCGAAGAACTTCAGCGGCACTGTTCGTTTACAGATTCCGTTGCGGCGTCTGCACCAGGCAACCAGGGAGCCCGCAGCAACACGAAGCCGTTTCCCAAAGAACAAGGCTCTCTGCTTCCCATCTCGCCTGATCATTCTTCGCCAGCTACCCAATCAGCATCCCCCTCCTCACTGTCATCTTCGGTGACTGCGCAATACACAGACACACCAAGCTCGTCTCTCGACGGCCAGAAGAGTCTTGACTCCACCTCTCAATCACACGAAGTACACGCAGATACAGCTGCAGTACACCCACCACAAGGATCTCCATTGCAGTCACTGGGGCGCGGGAAAGCGGCTGGAGGCTCATGGTGTTGGCCTGGGTGCTGGCCCGACATCAGCAACCTACAATGCACGGATTCGATCGCATGCAGAGTCTGTACAAGCGCTGAACCCAGTAGCTGCTTCCCAGGATATGCGCTGCCTGGGGAAGCAGCTAAGCGACCACATCGGGATCTATGGAGACCTGTCGAACTGATCCCATCCTTTGTCCCAGATGGAGATGTCTGGTACAGCTCACCAGGCGGCTGCCCGTATTACGTTATAAGAAGTCAGGGCTTTGAGCCAACCAGTCCTCCGGCGGCTTGTGTGTGGGCGTACGGACTACAAGGAGATCGCGAACGAAGAGAAGGCGCTGCGCCGCATCTTGGTGATGTTGAAAAGGACGATGGCCAGGATGGCGTACGATACACTCTCACAGGCGATATATTCTTTTCCACAGGAGATACTAGCATTGCAAGTGGTGTGACATCGGAGTGTGGTTCACCAGAGATCAGCTCGAGTCCGGACAGCGGCGACTGTACCAGGGCACGGAGTGCGGCCAGTGCTCCTGCCACACCCGAGAATCAGCGAGTTGGCTACAAACCCTGGAGTCCTCCGCCAACAGGAGCACCACCACGGACGTCTTTGCACTTGCTGTACTCCCCCCCATCTTCACATCATTCTCATCCCAACGACGATATCATGATGAGCTCTACCGAGCACGCCACGATATCAGAGTCACAGGACTTGAAAGATCATGGGGTCGCTGTATCCGCGTTTCCAGCCAGGGATACTGGCGTCTCGCACAAACAGCAGGGGTACATTCCGATGTCTCCAAACCTACGTGGTGTTCGTCCAGACTCACCATCATGTACCCCGAGCCGCGCGCCACATGGCCCATACCGAGATTGACTGTACTCTGCACCGCCTTCACTTACAGACTGTTGGCCAAAGGCAGGCGATGCAGGTGGGTTAGGTCTGATCAAGCGCTTTGGCAAAGGCTAGTAGGCTCAGTGGTACAGGCACGTCAGGTAATCAACTCCATTTGGCATAAGGTCTCATTGAGAGCTGTTACTGCCTCCGAATGATCGTGCAGGCACGCTTGTACTACCATCCTCGCGATCATAACGGCTGAGATGAACACGAATGGGCTTGGCGACTCAGGACGCTCACGTGTCTCAGATAGGTAATAGGAATAAACATGCGGCAAAATTCGCTACTCACTATCAACCCTAGGTATAGAGCATTGCGACCTGCGGGCCACTATGACACTGCTACATTTATGCATGTGTGCAAGCCATAACATGTATCTACTATCTACCCACTGACCAATAGTTCTACGTAAAAGTACAAGCCATCAGACCGACAACCTGAGTGGAACATCTGCAGCTTCCCGACTAACTGGCACAACAGGCGAAGACATGCAAAGACAGTGTATCTGCATGTAATTCAGTACAACATGTTCACCCACCACCATCCCCGTCTGACCAAAATTTTTTCGTACCCGAATGCATCGTACCTAACCATAGAGCACACCGATATAGCACATCATCATGCTACTCACCATCAAGCGCCTCCTGACCTGCGGCAGACCCATGGCCAACGCAGAGGAGAAGAATCAGCACGATTCAAACTCGGATTATCACAAGACATCTGGAATTCCACCACCACCACCAGCAGTTCCAATTTACGAGATGCATATGTCCGCTAAAAGCCAACTACCCCATCGACCGGCTGTAAGAAGCGGGAGTTCACTTGGACTACAATTGCATCCACCACCACCACCATCTCCGCTCGCAAATCCGGGCCATCGGGCTTTGGAGTTGCTGGGAGAGCTTAGTCGTGATAGAAGTGGTAGCAATACTACATATCATGAAAGTGTTGATAATAGCCGGATAAGGAGTAGGAAGAGGAGAAGTCGAAGCAACAGTAACAGCAACGAGAATGTTCATTCCAGGTTGATTGTTCAGAGAGGTCTGTCAGGACTTTTTCTGCTAGAGCGTCAGCAGAAGAACCAGAAGAAGGAGAAGGAAAAGGGAAAGAGGACGACGCAGACGCAGTTTTCTTCTTTGGGGAGGGAAGCTGAGGTGGTGGTGGTGATGATGATGGATCCTCGGCCTTTTTCATTGGTTGAGGATTTCTTGGTTGGTGATATTAGACCTTCCAACTCCTCTTCGCTGTCGCTGTCGCCGTGTATGACTGCATCTGGAGCAGATGACGAAGACGATGAAGATGAGCTGGAGGAGACATCGGATGGTGAAAATGTCGGCGCTGAACATGTCGGCGTATATAACGAGGGGAGAGAGAAGGATACGGGAACCATCAGTGCCGCAAAGATCAAGACCGAGACGACATCTGCGAAACAAGGAGACACGGACATCGTCAGCTCAGATGTAAATATGGTGGAAGAACCTTCGTCGCAGCAACAGCAACAGCAACATCAACATCACCAGCAAATCGCCAATAATGGCACGACTAAGGCACCTCACGTGTACACTCGTTTATGGAAAGATGTCATCGTACGGCAAGAGAAAAGGGAGGCGGTCTTTGGATCTCCTGGTGCTGCCGGCGGGAGGAGAATCTCGTAGATAGAATACCATTCTAGTTCTATAGCATCCGGGCATCCGGGTCCGGCCGGATAGTTGTAGTTATTGAGGCAATGATGATTAAGGTACTGGGAGATACAGATGTTACGATGTAATTGTTTGTAGGAGGCAAGGAGGGTTATTGCCAGACGGACTCATGGCTCCAAACTTATCCGAGCTCCGGGCAGCCGTATATGGTTACCCCAGAAAAAGGTGGTCTGCTGGAAGCTTCGACGGATGCAGGACAACGACTGCACTCCGAACATCTCACACCACATCACATCAGAGAACTAGTCCACGCCGCGTAAACGCCTAGACTTATACTTAGAGCGACTGACGTATGGCCATTATGTACCTACATATATGTACACATACATGCATATGTACACATCACCTTCTCCAGACCCGTCAGCTTGACCATCTAGCAGATCTCTTATATACCGCCCTCAAGTGAAGACTACAGCATCAGCAGCAGCAGCAGCAACCGATCGATATCAACCTCGTCCACGGTACCACCATCTACCATCACCATGGCCCCCCGCGTACTCTTCGTCCTCACCAGCCACGGCCAGATGGGCAACACCGGCAAGCCGACGGGATGGTATCTGCCCGAGTTCGCTCACCCATACTACAAGCTCGAGGGCAAAGCCGACATCGTCATCGCCTCGCCCAACGGGGGAGCCGCACCACTCGACCCATCCTCCGTCGAGGCCACCAAGGAAGACGCAGAGTCCGTCAAGTTCTTGAAGGAGAAGGAGGCTCTCTGGAAAAACACACAGAAGCTGAGCGACTTTGTCGGGAAAGCGGATAGCTTCGATGCCATCTTCTATGTTGGTGGTCATGGACGTGAGTAGACAGACGGTCACACACACACACCCTCCACTTCACTGGACTCTTTCATGTACATGTCTACAATTTACTAACCATGTTCTGCCATTCCACAGCAATGTTCGACCTCGCAACCGACGCCACCTCGCACCAGATAATCAAGGAATTCTACGAGTCCGGCAAAGTCGTCTCTGCAGTCTGCCACGGCCCCGCAGCACTCGTCAACGCCAAGCTTTCTGACGGAAGCTATTTGGTCGCCGGACAAGAAGTCACAGGCTTCACCAACACCGAGGAGGATCAAGTCCAGCTGTCTTCTGTCATGCCCTTCATGCTGGAGACTGAATTGGGAGCACGTGGCGGAAAGTACGTCAAGGCCCCTGAGCCATGGGCTGCAAAGGTCGTCACGAGCGGAAAGGCCGGCAAGTTGATCACGGGTCAGAACCCAGCATCGGCGGGTCCTATTGGAGAGGCTATTTTGGCTGCTATCTAGATGTCGCGAGTTTGGGAACGTGAACATTGATGTGAGGTGTTCTACGAGAAATGAAATGCAAAAAAGTTTTAGACATGTCAGCATTCTTCAACTTTTCCACATCTTTACCGCTTATCGATGTGCTGCCTACTCTTTCCATCAACCTTCAGTCAGTCAAACACTGCTCACAAGACTCCTCACCTCATCTCCATTCCATTCCGCCAAGTCCCTCGCCTATCCATCCTCACCTCAGATACTCGAAAGGAAGCTATTAACATATCAAGCACTAGAACGAAAGCCTCCTTACTCCTCTGTGAAGTAGTGCCAACAATCGTGGTAAAATTGAAGTCTTGCGCCCATCTGGGGATTATTACTACCCAATCATTAGCCGCCCATAGCCCTTTTCTTATGTCCGCAGCGCAGAATGGATGTAGCAGTGAGAATCCTTCAGACTCGCAAATGCGCGGGAATTGTATCGAATGATAGGCTGATAAGTCGCACTTCTCGCGGCACTTCTTTGTGCAATGTGACTTCCAAAGCGTTCAGCCGCGCGCCTACGCCGCAGCATTCTCACCCGAATCAAAAGTGTTAATAATGGCTTTCGATGCTGTCGAGCACTACTATTGCACCCTACAGCTGTTCTTTGCCACTGTTGGATTCTTGCTGCCTAATGTGCCCTGCACGTCGCTTGCGTTCTGACGCCCTCTCGTCTGGCGTGCTTGCTTGGGTTACAACAGCCGCCGGACTCGTCTCGACAGCGGCTAGCCACTGGAATCAATCGGTAGATCGAGGAGTGGGACTGCCTAGTGCTCTGACCGGAAGCAGCTCGAAGCACATATAAGAGACTCAGCTCTAGTACAGCAGCCTCTGTTATCTAGTAACTTCATCTTTGTACTAGACGCCAAATTCTTCCGGACACAAGACGACTACATCCCAATGCCTGCTGGAAAAGACCGCCTCTATGTCGCTCTTTATGCGCGAGGCGGAACAGCGCGAATGCCCGGGCTGGAGGACAAGTAGGTCGCGGTTGATACGAAGCAATATAGAGTCGACCGTCCCTTACGTAGCACAGATACCACTGGGCGCTTATCAGCGGGCCGAAAGCGGAGGATGAGCGATCTCGGGGCACGCGGTTCCACGCCAAAGAGACGATGAAGCTCGTCGAGGGAAAGCCCCAGTCGGTCTGGATGTTTGAGGAGCGCTCAACTTCGGTGGCCCAGACAGCCATGATATTGATCCGGGTAACAGTGGGAAAAGTCAAGAGCACTGAGCGCCTGCAAGCAGTATTGCGGTCTACGCCCGTCAGAGGCGGAGAGCCCCGCTGGAATTGTGTCGCGTGGGTGAAGGAGGCATTGGAGAATCTAGGGACAGATGAGCGAGCTTTAGGGACGTCTGACACATCTTGGGAATCCGTTCGAAATGCGGCAATGCGCTATGTCGAACAGAAGAGGGGCGAGCAACGCTTTGACGGCCAAGGGAATTTCGATTCCTCGCGGGTAGCGACATGGGATTTGCTAGAAAACAAGGAGTCTGTCCGTTAAGCGTATAAGCCAGTATAAACCGAAGAAGAGGTGCAGTCCAAGTATCAGAAATCACCAAAGTATTTTCGTCGCACTATGTCCATCTCCAGAGCTTCTGGCCATGGTGTAAGGAATCTATCGACTTCCTGCTGCCAAAAGGGGTTGTAGGGGTTGACATTCCATGCGACTACGTACTCCCAGTATTCGGGAAACCACCCTGCAGTCTCCCAGTCTACGATGCCGACGATCTTATCATCTCGACATAGGATGTTGAAGCTGCTCAGGTCACCGTGGGTAAAGACTGATCGGGACCACGGTTGGTCGTGGAATAGAACCAATTCATAGAGTCCGGGAAATGAACCTTGTATAGCGTGTTCCGCCTCAATGCCATCGCGCAGCTCTCGATGAAACTGGTGTATAGAGCTAAAAGGACCCCAGAAAAATTGTTTCGGAAGACGTGGATCGAAAATTGGCCCTCCATCAACACTCGCGACTCCAACATCTTGTGGCGGTGGAATACTCCGCCAGTCCTCAATCATCGCTTTGAGTTCACGCAAGATCTTCTCTTTCGACGCGGTAGGGCGAAGCGTCCAGCCATGGGCCAGGTTAGCGCCGTGAATTCGTTCCATAACGATATACACGCGACCTTTGTGCTCGAATGCCATGTATACCTTTGGAACGGGAGTCCGTGTATGTTTTCGTATGAAGTCCATGGCGTGAGCTTCTGCGAGAGTCGTCGTCGGTGACGACTTGATACAGAATCGGGATGACACGAAAATGACGCCGCCGGACTGTTTCCAGAGATGTGGGAGGTGCTTGTGTGTCATGATCCTGTAGAGGACGACGATGAGGGCACGAGCGCAAGCCTCCATATTGTTGATGTTTGGAGACTGTGAGCGAGAGTGCTAGTTGTACTCGTCTGGTCAGGCTTGGCATGCTGAGTCAGCGGCTTGGTATCACGTGACCTGGCGCCATGCCATCGACATAGAATTAATTCACTTGTAATCTGCTCATTCATATTCATACTCATACTCATAATCTCATACAAGCCAATTTCTCGCAGCTCAAGCCTCTCCCTCTCTCTCTACAGAAACACCTTCCCAGTCCAGTTACTCCTCGCTGTATCTTCTTTCCTTCTCCCACTTCCCAGCCGAGGGATAAATCCCGCACCGTTTGTCTCATCATCATCGCTCTCCATATCTGTCAACCACTGTCCTCCATCTCGTTCACTTCCACCGGTTGTGGCAGCAGCAGCAGAAGCGTCATGTTCGGCTCTCATGGAGCTCAGTCTTTGGATTTTGTTTCCGTATTCTTCTTCTTCTTCGATGCTAACAGGTCTTCTAGCGTTACCAATACGGGGAAGATGACCTTTGTGCCGCGTACTATCTGCTGATGATGCGATGCTGATGGGCGCGCTTATACGGTTTTTGTTCTTACTTTCCGAGTCCTTCTTTTTCTTCTCGTTTTTATTCTTCGATGACAATGGGTCATTCTTTCGAGGGAGAGCTGCAGAAGAGAGGGTATAAAAATTTGACGGAGTCTGCGATAAAGGAGAAGCAGAACGTTCGCGGAAACTCTGGCGATTTCTCCATTGTCTTGACCTGGTCGAAGTAGCCTCGGCTGCGACGGGCGTGGAAGCTCTGCTGTTATCGACAGTTGGTGCTAGACTTGGGGGTGGGGCTGATGCGACTATGGGGCTGGACTCGTCGGGTAGTACCCAATCACGTTCTGCTCGGGGTTTGCTGAGCTCTTCTACGAGCCAGCCGTCGCTTGGGCCGGAGTCACTTTGGCTGGTGGCCCAGATACTACTCTTGGTACTGCTACTCCCGTCGTCCTCGTCGATGCGGTCGTCATTGTCGAAGATGGTGGAGCGAGTAATGGCACGAGGATATCCCGGCACGAATGTGTTCCTTAGTCTCTGGCTGAAGCGCCTAGAATCTCGATGGGGAGAGTCCATGTGCCCTTTAGGCTCGAGGGAAGAGGATTCTGAGTATTTTGTGAGTGTGTTTTGGCTTGGTAATGCGCTTTTGCTTCCCCATCCAGGTGCACCTCTTCTCGCACGACGGACGCTTCCAGCCAAGCTGGCTTCGATAGACTGCGAGCCGTTGCGTTGTAGGCTGGCTGAGCCGGAGCGACTGCCATGTGAGGAGAAGAGAGGACTCTGCATATGTCCGCTTCGGTGGCGATTTCGGATGAAACTCTCACGCTTCTTATCGAGAGGTCGATTGTCAGGTCTATCATCGCCAGGGGCACATATGCTGTCGCTTCGCCCTACCATGCGTATACTCTTGCGTTTGGGATCGAGCATCATGCTCGCCGCGATGGTGGAGAGAACATGAGTAGATATGGGGTTTGAGTATCTCGATGGGCCTGGTTCCGGAAAATCGGAAGGCGTTGTCGAAAGTATGCTGGTTCGAGTGGTCCTCAACGAGCCTCCCAAGCTTGCCTCTCGCGGCGTCGTGAGACCCAAAATGCTCTTGCTTTTTCGATTTCTCCCCCTACCATTTCTCGAGCTGTGATGTGCTACTCCTGCAGGAGTAGCGGAACTTCCAGCAGCGGCTCCTATGCCAAGGCCGATGCTGAGACGCTTGAAGCTGATGTTGCTGTGGTGTCTGCCATGTGCACGCATCTTCTGCAAAGCTTGAGCTCTATTGCGTCGACTCACATCACTTAGATGCGTGCTTCCTCTTGCCATTTCTGTAGGAACAGAGAAGCTATCATGCGGTGTGTGCAAGGGTGTTGGATCCGTGCCCCATTCTGGTATATTCTCGTCTCTCCTGATAGCGTCCTCTCCCATCCCTAAAGACGAAGCCTGGCTTATACGCGAGAAGCGGTTCAAGAATCTTGAGCGCCGCTCCGGAATGCCGTCTAACATTATCTGAGGTGGCGGATCGAATGTCCTTGGTGGCGTTGTTGGTCCCAAGTGTGAATCTACCCGATCTAGACCAGCATTTTTCTCAACGTCTTGGTCTATTGTCGTGGCTACCACGGTGTCATCGCCCTGTGCAGGCTGTAGTGGTCGAGAAATGGTCTTCGTTCGGGGCGATTTTTCGACATAGGAGTCGTGGCGTCGCTTGCGTCGACAGCACCAGCATAGAGCCAACAATAACAGAGTGGCACCAAGAATCGAAAGAATGACAATAGCTGCGATGATTCCGCCGCTCATCCTGGGTTCATTTCTGTCATGAGTTGCGTATGCTACGGGACTTGGAGTAGACGTGCTCGCTGGACGTCGAGGAGTAGTCGAGGTGGTCGAAACTGTGGCGGCTTTGATGTCGATGACAAATGTCTGAGTCTGTCCCTGCTGATCGTTTGCACTCTTCGCAACCAGAGTTGCACGCACAGTAGAGGCCTGAGCTTTTGTGGGCACAGTTCCAGTCAAGTCTTGGGTTATGGCGTCGTAGGTGAGCCAGCTGGCCGCAGACGGCAAATCGACGCTGATGTCGAGATCTTCCTGACTGAAGAGCGAGTCATCGAAGTGATATTCGAACTTATTGCCGGCCTGCGCAGAGAGCGTGCCAATCTGTCCATTGAACATCGAGGAGTCACCAGCCACAAGATTGATGATGGCGCTCGCTACATTCCCAAGCCGATCCGTGACTGTGATTGTGACTTTGTCTGTTTGAAATGCTCCAGGTGCTGTACCTTCAATAGCGAGCGTTGAAGAGTCAAATGTCAACCAGGAAGGTATGTCTGCTTCTGCACTCTTCAGATCTCCTGCATCAAGGTTCACGTTGTTGCGGAAGAGCTCGTTTTGCAACACCGTGATGTTGACATGTTTCCCAGCTGTAATACTCAGCTGCTGCTCTTCAGGCACGAACACCAGTTGTTGCGTGCCAATGGCGGTTGTGAAGGACGCCGAGTTACCAGAGAAGCCAGCCACATCTGATGCAATCAGGCTGATGACCCAAGACTGTGGGAACGAACTGAGATCAGGCGCTGTCCCAGAAAAGGTGAGCAAGTCAGGGTCAAATTTCATCCACGATGGTAAAGGAGTATGGTCGTCCAGTGTAGCATAGTAGTAGAGCTTCCTCTGTACCACGTCTATAAAGGACTCCTGACCAAAGTCGAATGTGAAGCGCGTCGAGGGCAGAAGCGTGACGATAGGGGGATCGCTGCTGGATAAATTTGCAGTGGCAGAAAGTTGCTTGCTAATGTCCGCTGACTGTCGTGGTGCAGGATCTGCTGAGACCACCAGTGTACATGACATATGAGCATCACCAGAGCTGTCGGCCGCGGTCAGAACGAAGGTTGTCGAGCCAGCATCGCTTGCTCCTGGGGTGCCTTGCAGCGTCCTGGTCGAGCCATCGATCGTGAGCCATGCTGGCTGGCTGGAGAGACTGTACACATAATTCGTGGGATCCGGCGCGAACGTGGAGTCCGAGATCTGAAAGCTGTATTGCTGGCCAACGCGAGCAACCGCCGGGACTTGCGAGTTAAATGGAAATGCGGCGTTTGGGACGGCGCCAGCTATGGTGAAAAGGGCGTATAAGATGCATGAAGTCCTTGCGAGCGTTCGCGCAACCCGAAGTGCCATATCTTCCTGCGTCGAGGTGTTTCAACTTCCGCCCTGCTCTTTCCAGCACTTTCGCTGACGGTCGTTCAGCTTGTTGGCAGAAGTCCTTCGATGGTGATTCTGGGATTCTGGGATTCTGAGCAGAACATGAAGGCAAAGAAAAGGACATACTCCCAATGCACCAAGGAGGCTCATCTTCCAGACACGCGCAACTGCGCGCCGGACGCGTATAGTGGCCATACTGAAGCGTGATTCCTTGCTGGGTGTGGCTTCGAAAAGAATGAATGAAGAATGTCTTGTACCGCGAAGCAAGGGATCACGTCGCTCGCCCGCCACCTCTGCCCATTCTACCGTACGCCTTCTGCGCACCTCGTCCACCTACCACAACTGATGATCTAATCATCATCATCATCATCATCATCATCTTGAAGATACATCCAACCGTGGCTACTCATGAGTCGACAAAGAATCTATGCTGTATCAGAGGAAGCACATCGATACAAATCCCCAACATGTCAGCAATGTCAGTGAATGTTTGTGATACGCACCGATACAATACGAGCTCTGTGATGGTTCTAGGGAGCTCCATTGGACGGAAGAATTGTGGGCTTATAGTGGGATAGGTCATAAACCACCTTACCTTACATGTATCTTACGATATGGGTAGGTTTGCGCCGCTTCAAACGATGTCGAGCTCTCTAGCACACCGTCTAGCACATCGGAGCGAGACTTGCATACCACATCACCACATCATGCATGTAAGGTATGTATGTATGCCTCCCGGGTCACGGGTGATTCTGACTGCTCCGAGGGTGAGACTGGCTATAGGTATGGAGCTCTGTCTCCCACTCGCAGTACGGAGTATATCGTGCTTCTTCGTTGATACATGTATGTACCCTTGTGCACCCGACTACATGTACTTCGTATGATCGTATGATGGTATTATTGGTGTTGGCTGGCTGGCTGGCTAGACCCTTGGCTGCGCGATTTTCTGAGATACGGTAGTAGTAGTACCGGCAGATACAGAGTGTACAAGCCCACCAAGGCTTGACCAAGCACGTTGCCCAGCGCGTGCCCAGAGCGTGGACACTGCACAGCGAAGCGGGTGGCCGAACTCTAGTTCTATCAAAAGCCACTCCCGAACATTGCCAAATTTAATCGGACCATCGTGTATGCAGTACGAGTCTACGAGACGGCCCTCGGGGGTAGTGGATGACACTACTACAGAGTACAGACTACTGTACGACAGTGTCGAAATCACCATGTCTGACATAGGCGACTTTGGCCTCTCAGAAGACCTGGTCACATCCCCTACTCACAAACCAAAAGCCACCAGGTCCGTGGACTTCGATGGCCTCCTCGCGCCTCCCCTGCTCCTCCACGAAGACCTGGCCAAAGGCAATGGTGGTCAAGCGTGGCCTGCGGGCATGATACTGGCCAAATATGTCCTGCGCAAGAAGCAAGACGAGCTTCACAGGGCCTCTTCAATGTTGGTCGCAATCACCCCACCATTGTGCAATCGTATCTTCGATATGAGCTGACTCGCCGGCTGCAAAGTGTGGAACTGGGTGCTGGAGGCGGACTGGTTGGGTAAGAGGCACACTACTAGTTCTACATCCTATACAAAGGATCTACATGTGGTATTCTTCGGCTGGTCACGCGTATATTGACTGCTAGTGCTATAGGTTGGCCGTGGCCGTGGGATGTCAGCCGAAGAGTGCAGCTATTCACATCACCGACATGGACACGATGCTCGCTCTGATGCAACAGAACATCGCGCTGAACAACCTCGGCGACAAAGTGAAAGCCAGCGTCTACGAGTGGGGCACTGCCGCGCCAGATACCCTCCCACAGCACCCCGACATCGTGCTGGCTGCAGACTGTGTATATTTCGAGCCTGCCTTTGAATTACTCCAGCAGACTCTCCAGGATCTCATTGGTCCGAATACGGTGTGCTACTTTTGCTTCAAGCGGAGACGACGCGCCGACATGCACTTTCTGAAAACGGTGAAAAAGCGGTTCCTGGTTGAAGATGTGTCCGACGATCCGGACCAGCCGCACTACGCGAGGGAGAACATATTCTTGTAGGTCATGCGACCCTGGAGTCTATACAGCTCAAGGCTAACCTTGACGACCAGGTGTACAATTCGCAGAAAGAGGAACCCGTGAAGAAGAATAGCAACAACAACAACATTCACGTGGATGACCCCAAAAACACCCTAGCAGGCTAGCAGCTGACAGGACATGGTGCTGTGGAACGCAAAGGGTTATTATGGACTGCTCAACTTCTCGTGATGTGCATGAACTGCATTACTGCCGCGACCTCACAGCAGATCATTATTGCTTGTGACGTTGAAGCAACAGGTGCAGGGCAGCACGTTTCCCTCTTGCTCTCCGCCCCAATACCTTAATGACCCGCATGTGACGGCGATCCTGATTGATTAATTGATTGATTATTTGATTGATTGATCGATCAGGGCTCCGCACGTCATGCTGCGAGACGTGTGGTCCGCACGCAACGCGCGTTCCGTTCATTGCGAAAATCGGAGCGAGTGAGGCGACAAAAAGAAAAGCTGCAGGTGCTTATGAATCGTCCGTAGTCGTGGGCGGGAATCGAAGATCGAAGAACGTGCGACATGTAATGCTTTCAACAGAATCCGCCGCCGCTTGTGCCAACTCACCAATGCAGTAGGTACATGTAGTCTCGCAATAATCTCGTTAGCATCGCCGGAAGCTGTGTTACCTTACGTTCGAATGCAGCCCACACCTGGCCAGTGGCCGCCACGGCCCTCGCAGCCTCGTGCATAGCTTCCACAACATGAGACGTAGACGTGGGGTGCGCAAAGGTACCTGGTTGCTTACTAGTAGGGATCTCCAATACTTTTGTTGGCCATCCGCTATCGTGCTCGTTGCTGTCGGCGTGTCGCCGTCAACTTGGCCGTCCGTCGAGCGCGGCAACGCCCACATTCCGGTCTCGCCAGACGTGTCTGCAAGACCTCGCGACGTCTCCGGCCTCAATGCGCGTTTTGCTGTCGTGTGTCGTGCTGTGATGTGTGTGACAGTGCCACCACTGGGGCGCACCATGCTCCGCGATGCATACCAATAAAGTCATGGAGGTGAGGTCTCCATTGTGGGAAGGCCAAGCCTTCCCACTGTGCTTGGTACGGTAGGCAATGAAAGTGTCCCAAAAGAAGGCGGCCAGCCGTCGTTGGATGTCGAGGCCGCCCGCGAACCGGACAGGCGCAGCTTGTCAGCGTCGAGATGATAGAGCGTCCCACAGGCGCATCTGCGGGTACATCGGCACCAGCCCTGCCTTAGCTTTTGACAAGACCACTTTCCGCTTGGCTTGCATGGAAGCTCGTTCCACCCTGGCATCCTCGAACGCCTTCTTATTCCTCCGCTTGCCCAGCGCGAGCTGCCTGTTGCTCTGCCATGCGCATAGTTCTACTACTACAGCTCTGACGACGGAGGACCGGACTTTCTCCATATCACCACCCCCCGACACTCTCATTCACCAGTCGACGCGGTGAGGCCACAGCACACGCAGGACACAGCCCGCCAGCATAGCCCTACCCCACCGAGAGTCCGAGACTGCGCACGTACCAGTAATCACAATCATCCGCTCAGCCTTGGCTGTTATATAGCCCCTTCTGGACGGGTTCAACGTCATATCAAAGTGCTCGACCGTCGAAGCGCGTTCCATTATATAACAACAGACGCCCAGCCAGCCGTCCTGCAACTATAGATCCGATCGTATCTCTGCGAATATGAAGGGAATCGCTTGCTTCAGCAGGAGCAAAAGCGACGCCGAGTTCGATCAAGACGAGTCAGCGAGATCGCCAAGGAAGCACCGAAGAGTCTCTCGGCAGGGCAGCAGCAAATCACAAGCATCACGATGCAGCACTGCTTCCAACACGAGTATATCCAGACTGCCGCCATGCAAACGAGTATCAGACCCGCAAATCGAGGCTATGATGATGCCGATGCCGCCCGAGACAAGGCAGAGCAGATGTCTACGAATGAGCCATCCCAAGATCTACGGCGACATAGTCAACGATATGAAGCGGGAAAGGAAGTCGCGTGCCTGGAAGGACTTTCAAGTATTTCATACGGACGAAGTCGACATGACCATTTCGGCAGTCGACATGGCGGCTAAGAAAGCGGCCCAATACGAACGAATGGTACGCGATCTGAGTAGCTTTGGCGAAAGCGACAACCGGCAATTCCGTCGTTCCATTGATGCCATCGACACCATTGGATGAAGCGCTGCCAGCAGTCAGGTGGACGAGGCGTATGGCTTGGACGGCTCTTGTATCCACAACCATCTGGATTCTCCACCGGTATTTGTGAAAAATGCGCCGTGGTTCTTTGTGCAAGTCACATTGCCAGGATCCACCTGCTCCGGACACCGGAGAAGGCCCAGAAGGGGGCACTAGGCGCCTTGGCTCTCACATGCACACGTCGACTTTGACCCCACGGGGTCTCAACGAGTTATATCATTGCTGCCACTTCGACTCTCGGTTTCAACGTCGCCTCCAAGAACATCAACATGGCCTTGCCTGTGTTGACGTGTCCCACGTCGACTTCACAGCACCAACTGAAAAGACACGACACTGGTCTTGGCTTCTCTGAGTCACCACCCGCTCCAAGGGTAACACAACACCAAGAACAAGAACAAATGTCGAGAACAAGAAGAAATTCGACGTCTACGCAGTCATCGACGCAGTCAGCCGACACTTCACCACCAACACGAAGCCGCTTCCACGTGGGACTGTTAATGCCCGACGCTCCCCCAGATCTACAACACGAAGCGAGACACGCCTCCTATCGACGTCGAATTTGCAAAGAAGTATTTGGCAAGGACATGCACATCGACTGGAAATCAGCGCCAGTCGTTTGCGACGAGCGCTACGACTACGCCTCGCTACTGTACCAACGGGAACTGCGCTGTGTCGCATCGCGGCAGTACCTGCACAAAGTACGCGACGACCTGAAACAAAAAGCGTTACAGCGCAGTTGCTGGAAGATAGTCGAGCCATCAGACGACGTCGCTCAAGTCGTTTGCATCGACGGCGAGGAAATGATCGACATGGTGGGGTGACACCGCTCACCCTCACGTGCGACGCAAGAGAATTCTGTGGAGGGTAAGAAGTTGTCTGCTGCGAACTACGTTTCTGGTTCCGGGCCTGCGAACGTGGGATGCAGCATACACACTACGCCACGTGAATACCGTGCTCACACACAGAGCTCCGATATGGAACGGTCTGGAGGATAGTTGCATTCTTGGCCTGGTCTGTTTCTTCACCGGTCTAGGTTGCCTCACACAACATCCAGAGGCATGTAGATAATAGAAAGAGACTACGAGCACTGGACTGACGCAAGGTCAGGCAGAGGAGGATTGGAGCAGATGGAGTACGGCGTTGCCTTCGGTGGAGCGAGGCGAGGCTGCGGATAATCTGCTTGGAAGCAACAAGCGAGCGGTTGCAAGCGTTTCTAGCGTGGCGTTTTGTATTGACACCTCGCCATTACGAGCTTGAGGTTTTTGACGTGTATGATGTGTGAGAACCATTAAACGATCATTTTATATCGTGCACACAAGAATTCGACGAACATTTCTCTAGCCAAAATACATGTACATGTCCGGGTATTTTGTTCTACTTGTTTCCTACCATCGTCATCTTTCAATGTCTTGGCACTGGACCTAGACTTCCGCCTCCGACCCATCAATCCCATTGAACAACATCACCACCACAACGACATCGATCGCAACCCCAACACAACCATGCTCTCCCGCCCGCGCATCCCCCTCTCGCCCCTCCGACAATCCCTCCTTCGCCAATCTGCCCCCTTCCCCAAAAGCAGAACCTACATCGCTGCCCCCAAACCTGGCAGCGGTCCCCTCCTAACCCGCCGCTCCGACCGCGCCCTCCCAGCCATCGAAAACACCAGCGCCAAATGGCTGAAAACGCTACCCATCTTCGCCGTCATCATGACCGGCTCATGCCTAGCAATTTTCAACTACCAAAAACAAAGCTCCTCAGTTGTGAATTCAACTCTCTACGCGTTGAGAACTAATCCGAGAGTTCGAGAGGTTTTGGGGGATGAGGTGTATTTTGCGAGTAAGATTCCGTGGATACGGGGCGAGTTGAACCAGATGCAAGGGCGCATTGATATTAGTTTTTGGGTTAAAGGGACGAAGGGTGTGAAGGGGAAGATGAGGTTTAAGAGTGTGAGGAAGAGTAGGATGGCGTTGGTGAGTTGTGATTTGTTTTTTTCTGTTTCATATGATTTTTGATTGGAGAGATGGAAGCTGATTCAGTTGTGTCATGATAGTTTGAGACTACGGATTGGAGTTTGACCTTGGAAGATGGGACGGAGGTTTCTTTACTGGATTCTGCGGGACCGGATCCGTTCAAGCAGCAGCGGCCATCGGAGGTATGAGAGGGTGGTGGAGACGATCAGGATGTCGTGGATCTGTGCGCACTGGCCTCGGCGCTGGTACATGCATCTGTTCGAGAAGAGCATCTTTACGCTTGCGGAGCGCGTGTCCATTGCAGGACAAAGGCCTTCTTGCAGCGCCCAGCCGCCTTCCTGTCACGAGACACCTCTGTTGGGCACTCGGAGTGCCATGTACGGCAGCGACTGCTGCAGAGAACGCATGTCGTGGGGCTTGGAATCTCTCCGGTAGCGCAAGAGACGGACTGAAGGCGTGCACGAAGAAGGCTTAAAGCAGTATGCGGATTGCTAATCTAGAAGAGACGGAAATGAGGAACCACACCTGGTAGAAAACCATGTGGCTGCAGTGCGCAAAGCACATCGCTTCGGAGCTGACGATGGCGTGGAAGATACCACCTAGCAAATAAACCTGGTTCCTCTACCCTCAACACAAAAGCAAGCCAATTACTTGTCAGGATAAAGAGACTGTAAGGTGATAGCGAGGGGAAATTGCAACAGCCAACACGACGGTCACGGCCTGAGCAACGATATCGTGCTGTTGCTGCCTTTTGCCTAGCACGACGGTATAGCTCTCTATGCGGCCTTCACTTGGACTACAGAGTTTAGAAGATAACATCCATGGCTTTCTATAACGGCTACGGCTTCCTGTGCTCGCGTAGGTCCTCGCCCTGCCGCTCCCGTTGGCTACGATACAGCACCTCACATTGGTCTCACGTTGTCGATAGCTGACACCGGTGGGGGCATTGCATCGTAGCCATGACCGCTTGCTCAGCCCTGCGTACACGACCGTAGAAATCGCTATCTTTCTAGCTAAAAGCATCACCTTATGACTATAGGGTTGTCTTATCTGTAAGCGACGAGCTCTACTACGAGGAGAGTTCTCCGTCTGCTCTGATACTTCTGAGGTACCTGCAGGTATCCGGCCAAAACTCTGGAGCCGATCGTAAAGCTAAGTATAGTATAGTCTCTTCACTATACAGAAACCATGGATACATGTACCATAGCTTCTTTATAGCCTACAGATGTCTTCGTACTCGTCAAGCCATATGTTCGTGTACGTCGGCCACGCGTATCCATAGCAGCAGTGCGATGGGTGGCGTAGGCCAGACTCGGCAGTATTCCCAGTTCCTCTTGGCACCAAATGAGGTGTGTCATAGAACTATCTGACATGTACATGTAGTCATTCACGAGGTTACGCTGTGTAAAAGACGTGAGTGTAAAGTAGAACTAGCGGCGGCAACGTCCGCGCTCGTGCATACAACGTGGGTAAACGATTCGTCCTGTGCAGCTCTGAGAGCTGGTTGACGGCAGAATTATTGCTCAATTTCGACGAGTTTTTGTTGCTGCCAGCTCTCAGCCTCTCACCACCAATTGACCACGACTCCACGACTCCACGAGATTGATATTCCCGTAATCCGACGTTACTGCCGTAGGCACGGAGGGGGGAACTGGCATCCGCCTGTGAAAGTGAGAACGAAGTGGGGCATGTGAACAACATTGCTCTCAGAATCGACTTGCGACAACATTACTTGTACTTACCCTACCTGAAGGTATCCTTAGTTTTACCTTGCTACACTACCTACTTGCTCTACACATTGACTACTCCTATACCGACGAGCCTTCTTCCATCCTGCCGGCCGGCGGCCACTCTCGCAATGTCGATTCGAAGCCCGATCTACCCGACCATCAGATAGCCTCCTCAGCCTTGCTCACCTCCTGACAACCATTCCGCAAGCTCTGCTCTCATTACGCCCCTCTTAGCCGACCATGTACGTCCAGTCACAGGCAGATCAATATTGGAGAAACGGGATGGGGGTGGAAGCGCATATGCTGATGGTGGGTGAGTGGTAGGAAGTTCGGCAAGCACATTCAGAAGCGGCAGCTCGATATACCGGAGTATGCAGCGAGCTTTGTAGACTACAAGGCTCTCAAGAAGGTAGGCAATGTCTGTGTGGTGTGACAGATGACGGACTCGCACAATGCTCATGTCATGTCTCCATACAGCTCATCAAGAAGCTAAGCGCGACACCGGTACTCGCAGCCTTACATCAAGGTCCAAATGGCGAGCCCTTGCAGGATTCGCAAGCCTCGCTGCAGGCGAACAAGGCAACTTTCTTCTTCCGTCTCGAGCGCGAGCTTGAGAAGGTCAACACTTTCTACCTCCAGAAAGAAGCGGAAGTCAGTTCTCCCCGATTGAGACCAACTGGGGCGCAAATCTGATATCAGGACAGCTCAAACTCCGGTTACGAACTCTGCTAGACAAGAAGGCAGGCGTGCAGTCTCGCGCAACACCGGCTTCGAAGTTGTCTTCGAGCTATGTCACATTGGACGAAGGCTTTCGGCTCTTCAGCAACGACCTCGACAAGCTACAGCAGTTCGTCGAAGTCAACCAGACAGCATTCTCCAAGATACTGAAGAAGGTCGTTACTTTCGTACACTATGCCACGGGCTGAGCTAACTTATGGTAGTGGGACAAAACCTCAAAGGTGCTTATAGCCTGATGTCTCATCCGGGTGAATGAATACTGACCTTGTGACAGTCCCGAACCAAGGAGCTTTATCTGTCCAGAGCTGTCGACGTGCAGCCATGCTTCAATCGAGATGTGATTAGTGATCTATCCGACCAGGCCACCACCGGACTCCTCGTGCTGCAAGCCTGGGCGGAAGGCGAGAAAATTGCATACACTCCGGCCGTCGAGCTCGAGAACAGGATTCAGCCCTCAGCACAAGACGAGGAGGTCGAGAACCAGGTGTTACAAGCAATCAATGCAGGCAATGTTGGTCTCGTCCGCGAATGGTCCATACGCACTGCTGCGAGTCCGGATGCTGCCGAGCGCATAAGCCGTGTCTTCCTCCACACTGTCAACCATGCAACGCCTAGCGCTCAAGACATACTCTACGCCACGGGCTTGGTCAACTTCAACTTCGCAGACGCAATTAACGAGCGCAATTGCATACACGAGGCTGCAGTAAGTGGCAGATCCGACGTACTGACAGTCGCGCTCTCGAAAGGCGCGAATATACGGGCACCAGATGTCTATGGGCGTCTACCACTGCATTACGCGTGTATGCATGGCCACGTCGACATGGTGAAGGCACTGGTCGCCTCCGCTCCCGATACTGTGGACTTCAAGGATCTAGATCACTTCACACCTCTCATACACGCGATTGTGCACTCTCAACCGGGAAGCGTGCAAGACATGCTGCAATTTGGGGCCATTGTGAACCAGGCAAGCAGTACCAGTCATATCCCACTGAACCTGGCTTGCCAGTACGGCTCAGCTCCCATCGTTCAGCAGATCCTGCGATTCCGGCCTGCGATCCTCCCTGACGCAGAAGGCTTGTACCCACAACACCTTGTGGCACGATTTGGCAGAGACAATCGGATACTCCAGATGTTGAAAGACTATGGCGTGGATATGGATCAAGCTGACAAGCTGTACCAATGGACACCTATATTCCATGCTGCAAGCGAAGGGCATCTCGACAGCCTTCGACAACTTCTGGAATTCGACGTTGACCCAGCAGCTCTCGACGAGAAGGATCTCAATGCGATGTACTACGCCGCTTGGGAAGGAAAGCTGGACTGTATGCAACTGCTTGCGCAAGCTGGAGCTGGCGCAAATGGGGATGGATTTGTGCGAGATCCAATGGACCTGCAGCCTGCGCCTGGGAAGCCACCGCCGCTGACCATAACGGCAACACCGACTCTGGCGAACCATGATGCGGAAAATATCCCCTCCCTCGAATTGCCGCCCCCCATTATTCCACTTCGAAGATATGGACACAACTTCCTCGATACTACAAAGACGTTTATCCAGCTCTCCTTTGTTGAAGGAGACGCAATTGAGTTTTATGGCGATAGCAAGTATCCCGCTGCACGACTGACTGTGTCGTCGAAGTCGTCAGACTTGATACCGCGCAATCTGCCTTTACCAATACAAGATGACTTCAAGAATCTCTCGTTCCAGATTGAAGACCTGGATAATTTTAGCATCGACTTCGATATCTTCCCGACCTTCGGCAGCAAAGTCATCGCCCGCGCAGCTGCCTCCAGTCGGGTCTTTACTGGCAAGGCAAGTAGCTCTGGCGAATGGCATCTCGAGCTGTTCGATCCTCGGCTGCGCGCAATTGGACGTATAGCTTTCCGATACCAGGTCGTCACACCATTCCATGGTATACCGCTTGAGATCACACACTTTGCAACGTATTGGAAAGCCACAAGCCAATTCGAGAATCATCCGAGTAACCTGATCACTGGTAGCAGTCTGTCAGGAGACTTCTTGCGCCTATTTGTGCAAGTGACTGCAGATGGCGTGCCTGTATTGTTCAACAGCTGGGCATTACCAAGCAGTCGCAACGATCTCATTAGTAGATTGACATACCAGGAATTCAGAGATAGCGCGCTCCAGGCTGGTCTAGGCAAGGGTATTATCAAAGAGCTTGTTGGGAAAGGCATCGATCGCCAGAATCTGGCTGTTGCTCAGCGAAAGATCGCACAATCATGCTCTTCGCTCGAGTCAACATTGGCGATACTGCCTGCGGATTTGCACGTGGAGATACATGTGTGCTACCCAACAAGAGCTGAGGAGGCAGCTCTACAGCTTGGACCTACGCAAAACATCAATGTCGTGGTTGACGGTGTGCTCAAGGTGGTCTTCGATCATGCTCGGCACTTACGTGAGCTCAAAGATGGTCCACAAAGAAGCTTCGTCTTTTCGAGCTACAATGCCGACATCTGCACGGCGTTGAACTGGAAGCAACCAAATTGTGAGTGTCACATGCAACAACAGGCCTGCTAAAATGCTAACAATCACTAGATCCCATCCTTCTCTGCAACGAACTTGGTGTAGCGCCTACTAAGAACGATCGCGTAGCCACAGATTCCAATATAGTGACCAATTGCGGCCGGACCGACATGAGCATCAAGGAGTCCGTTCGCATTGCACAAAGCAACAACTTTATGGGCCTGATCTGCACTTCGCGACTACTCGATCTGGTTCCTGCACTGGTATCCAGTGTGAAAGAGGCAGGGCTGGTGCTCATATCTGACTACAGCAACGACCGTACGCGAACGCGACAACCGACTGTGCGAAGCATCCCAAAGGGTGCTGACGGTCTATTACTTAACAATGCAGTGCTACGCTTCAAGGATCAAATCGATCAGTGATACCAATTCGGTGGCAGGGGCGCCTTCAGGCGCATGATTACAACAGAGACAGCGACATGAGCGTGGAAGGTCAACTGAGCGTGGCGTCTGAGAACTCGTCAAATTGCATGAAATGGGCATACCAAGACGCGAAAGGGGAGGCATCTGCGATCACTTGCGACTACCCTGATGATGAGATAGACCGTTGTCTATTATGAAAGTTCACAATGTCCTTTTGAAGACAGCACTGTCCAGTATCTCATGTACGGAACAAGGCTGACCTGCTTCTCTTCTCGGTACGTCAAAATTCCTGAGGGGAGCCCTAAGCAAAGACCAAGACGAATCAAGTATAATGAGGTGGGGAGGCACGATCGGTGTTGTCCATGGATATCTTCAACTGCATGAAAAGCCGCTGGCCTTCTCAGTTGCGTATATTTTTGACTTGGCAAACCAGCAGGCAAGCGTATGCTGACAGCCGCATCGAGAAGCCCTCGAGAACGCCTTAGCCACCAGATGGACAAAAGCTACAGGCTTTCCGGAATGCAGCCCACCCATAAATAAACCTCCCACCCACCACCACACGACCAGAGTTTCAAATGAGGTTGTGCTGGGAGAAAAATTTTTTGGTTGGTATTGTAGTTGTGGTTGTAGTTGTTGCTGACAGACAAGCAAGGACAAGTAGCGTACTGCAGCTACTACTGCCATCGTACGCCCTAGTAGAAATCGTGAGCAAAGGACTGGCTACTTGCAGACATATATCGAGTCCGTTCTCAAAGCATAAACAAGCCTGTTGACGTGGAAAGGGGCCAAAGTAAAAACGAACGTACCTCGAGTATGTTGATTTCCTCCACCCTTTTAACATCCCGACTCGCCATACAGCGTTTGATCGTCATAATAGCAATTGGCAAAGTATTTGCATTGGCCCGAAACTTGCCTGCAGAGCTCGGTGAAATCTTTCTGATCCCTTTCGGCGTTTTTCTCCTTGAAATAAGTGCTGAAACACTACAGGAACAGGACAAAAAAAGAAACCACATACATGTCAGCAGCAGATCCCAGTTTCTATTTCTTTGCTTTTGTAATAACACTGTTGATACTGGAAAAGAGATACAACTTACACCTCCCTGGTTGTTCAAAGGCGGCGAGGGATAGATCGCAAACTGGCCGTCTGATATTTGTTTGCAAACCGCTTGCGTCAAAGTCTTGTCCGACGAAACTTGATTATCCCAGCAACCGCAGAAATTGGTGCCGGCGGGAATGTTCTGATCAGTGGCGCCCTCCTCGGTGCTTTGGCGGTGAAGGAGTTGGTGAGAGAGAGATGGGCCTGTGGCGGTAACGCCGATACAGAAGAGAGTGTGTAGGAGCAGAGGTACCCGCATTGTGAACGTTGTATTGGGGTTATTGGCAGAGTAAGGTAGTGTCGGAGGGAGATCGTTGAAGAGATCAGACGTGGGGGAAGGAGATAGGATTCTGTCATTCGAGATATACCTGTCCCTGATATATGTACGAAAGAAGGAGCGTTGGGATTTACCTTGCGAGCATGGTCATAAAACTTTGTGAACATCGTGATTTTCGTATCCTTGTTCCGTGATGTATTGAGGTGTTATTTTCTACTCGATCGGTCTGTGCACAGGTGCATGGCCAAAAGGGGGGGACTCCTGTTATGGATACCAAGCATAGCAAGGGCAAAGTCTATGGTGAGATTTGATCTTGGACAGCAGAAGAGCTTGAGCATGAGCATGACCTTGAATCAGGATCCGGAACGAATGATACAGGATGTTGGACAGTGAGCTTTCTGAATTCGACAGTCATGAAGACGTACTTTCAAATCGTAACGCTAAAAGCCGCGACACGCGCCAGCACCGCGATCATGCGCGCACAACTCTGTGGTATCGTAGCTAGAGAGTATTTCCATCGCCGTGTAACGCCTTGGTGCGTGCTTTGGCACATTTCCAATGGTAGGCTATCCACCATTCATTGGCTTTCAGACGAGTCTTTGCCTTTCGCTTTTCATGTCCGTAGTGGGCATTTAGGCTGCGGCGGCCTCGTCAACGAGAGCTGTCTGGAGACCCTTGGGGTTCTTGACGTTTACAGCCTGCACGTAGGAGTAAAGCTTCTCCTTCGCACCCTCCTCGTCGTTACGCTTGCGG
>KZ105269.1:1067-24728 GCA_000504405.2 Mycosphaerella sp. Ston1
TGATCTAATACACTTCCTAACGTCGTATATATATAATTTTTAGTTCGTTAAAACCGCTTTTGCTTACTCTCTTAAATGCGCGTATAAAAGTCCTATATATTAACGTTATTGTTATGTTGTTTTTTCATATACAGCTCTATAAGCCCAAAACCGACGTTTGTCGGCAGGGTGTTCTCAGACCCTCGCAAGCGAGGACCCTTCGTGCCTCAGGCGTCGAGGTTCTGATCGGAGATAGGGTTATAACAGAGTGCGCACCCCGTTAAGGTAGCACAAGTACTTCTGTGGAGCCAGCACCCCCGGGTCACCACCGCCACCACCGCCACCATCACCACCACCACCACCACCAGCGTGGCCTCTCGACATTCCCGTGTGAATACGGAGTACATGTACTGACCCGCCCCCGTTCAACCTCCCCCGTCCACCGCGCCCACCGCACCGCCTCTCGCCGCCGTGCCGTGCGACATCATCTGTCTCCGAAAGGTTGTTCGGCGTATGTCTCGTCGTTACCGGCTACATGTAACCAGCGCAGCGCAGCGCACATCACACCGGCGTCAGCGGTACATGTACCTTCGTTCTAGAACTACACGTACCCTAAGGATGTACTCTCCATGTGCCAAACCCTCTTGGGTCTTGACGACTTGCATCATGGCGCTATTTCCGCTCTCTCCATCGCACACCAATTCTCTGCGCCAATGTGCCCAAGTCCAGCGCCATGTGGCCTGGGAAGGAAGCGTCTACTTTGGAAGACATCTTTGCCGCCCTTCATCGCGCCGACAAGGACTGGCTCGATGAGACATTGAGACGGCGATATGACAAGCTCACGTTGGCGTACAATGCGCCTTCTAAGAGCCACTCTCGCCCTCTCAAGCACAAGAGAGAGTCGACTGACGACGCGTGCGAGCCCATAGTGCATGTGCATCATCCAGAATATCTTGGTCCACACGACCTCACGGCCGCCACCCTCAGTCCCGGCCATGCCATCTCGAGCCATGTCGAAGCTCTCCGTGCTTTTGACTGGTCATCCACACACTTGGGCCCTATGTCCGCCTGGTCCTCGCACCTTAGACGCGCTGTTAACTTCTTGCTGGCAGATCCTAGAGCTGCCGTGCTGTACTGGGGTGCCAAGCAGACTCTCATCTACAATGAAGCATACCAGTCGGTGCTGGCCGAAAGACACCCGTGGGCCATGGGACGGACTGTACAGGAGGTATGGCCAGAGACTGCCGACAGCGAGATTATGTGTGCCTTTCAAAAAGCTGATGCTACTGGCGAGGCCAGCGGTGGCGATCGTGCTCCCTTTTTCGTGAGCCGAAGAGGATTTCTCGAGGAAATGTATGGCGACTGGTCCATAATTCCGCTCATCGGCGATGGAACAAATCTTGGCTACTACAATAATGTACTGGATCTCACTGCACGTGTACAGGAAGATCGCCAGATGGCCACTCTCCTGCGGCTAGAGAAGGAAACAGCAGAAGTGAAGGCGCTTGAAGAGTTCTGGCCCGCCATCATCGAAGGGCTTCGGCATAATAGGAAAGACGTGCCCTTCGCCGCCTTATACTCTGCCCTTCCCCGAAGTCCGCGTTCAGCATCCCGCGCAACATCAGCGTCTAGCTCAAACGATCTATCTGATGTGTACTCGATACAAACAACTCGAAAGTGGAGTCTACAAGGTACACTCGGCAGTGAACATTCAGACAGAGTATTTCGTCACGAGATAGACTCCCAATGGGCTGCTCAGAACGTGTCGCCAGACTTTAAGGATAGTATTCTCACAGGCAAAGTCAAGATAGTCTCGATCGAGCCCCATTCTCACCTATATTCGGCTGCAAAGAGTCGTGCGTATGGTGACCAATGTACTATGGCGGTCTTGATCCCCTTTGGAAGAGATCAAGACGGCGACAGAATTGGATTTCTACTGCTCGGAATCAGCAGTCGGCGCCACTATAAGCTAAACTACCAGCAATTCATTCGTCTGCTTGCGAGACAGCTTTGCGACACGTTGAGCACGGTCCGACAAGCGGAGCAAGATACGAGAAAAGCCAACATGCAAGCTGAATTGGCCGCATTGGACAGAATGCTACTGTCGGAAAAGCTTGCGCTGACCGAACAGCAGGCCAAGGATAACGAGCGAAGATTTCGCTCGGTTGCTACTCATATGCCAATGGCCATGTACGAGATGCGTCCGTCGGGCGAGATCACTTACGCTAATGATGCGTACTACGAGTTGATGGGGCTGAGGCCAGACCAAGTCTACCCCTACTTTTGGGTTGACATGATTCATCTTGACGACCTCCCTTTCTACGAGCAGAATTGGACCAAGCTCGCGGCTGGCGAGTCTGTTCGGTTCGAAGCCAGGCTGAAGCGAAAGTTCACAGCTGCAGATGCTCTCAGTGGCGAGACCATCGAGGCGGAGACATGGTTTCTATCGGCTGCATTCGCAATCAAATCGGATAATGGCAGTATATATAACATACAAGGCGCACTGATCGACATCAGTCGACAAAAGCTGTTGGAAACATTTCAGGCGAGGAGGCTTGAAGAAGCGATTGAGCTGAAGCGTCAGCAAGAAAACTTTATGGTAAGGCATCATGCTTGTGTGGTGAGTCGGTACTAACCGCGGCCTGATGTGCTTCAGGACTTCGTCGGACATGAGATCCGAAATCCTCTCTCGGCTACAAGTTTGTGCGCTAGCTCCATACAGGCGACATTGGAAGACTTGCTTAAGAACACGACACTGGAAGGCGCGACAGATACAGTCACCATTGATCGAGAAACGATACGGAGTCAGATCGAGAACACAGAAATCATCACGACATGCATACAACACCAAAGTATAGCTCGCTACATCCCAATGTAGGCAGACAGTGACTAATCGCTCCACAGAACGAATAATAGACGACGTCCTTACCCTGAGCAAGCTCGACTCCAATCTGCTTGCAGTCACACCTTGCGAGACCGATCCCATGACTCTTGTATCCCAATCGCTGCGGTTGTTCGAAGCAGAGGTTCAAGCTGCAGATACTCGATTGGAATACGTGATTGATCAATCTTACCGCGACATAGACATCAAATGGGCCATGCTCGACCCTAGCAGGCTGCTGCAGATACTGATCAACCTCATTACCAACGCGATCCGGTTCACCAAGAACCAGTTGACCCGCACGATTACAGTCACATTGGCTGCTAGCAGGACGTTGCCTCTCAAATCGCTGGCAGGTATTCCTTACCTCACCCAACCCAATGCCAGGCTGAACGGCAAGGAAAAACGAAGTGCAGAAGGTGATGAAGTAGAAGGTGATCAGAAGGATGAAAATGTTGTGTACCTACTCGTCGCAGTGGCTGATACAGGCTGTGGTATGAAGACTGACGAACTCGAACGCATCTTTCTCCGTTTCCAGCAATCATCCCACAAGACACATATCGAATATGGTGGCTCCGGGCTTGGTCTTTTCATCTCGCGAGAACTGGCACGACTACAAGGGGGTCAAATCGGAGTACATTCGGAATATGGAGTTGGCTCAATTTTCGAATTCTATATCAAAATCAGGAAGTGTGAGGCTCCTGGGCAGGCTGTGAAAGACAAAGACCGAGACATGCAGCTTCAGCGATACAAACAGGAACAGAGTCCACCTATGACACAGGCTGAGAAGGCCACGCATATCTTGCTTGTGGAAGACAATGTATGTATGATCCAACAATGGCCTCACGGTATGACTTCCTCAGCTGACGACTACGATGTAGCTTGTCAACCAAAAAGTCATGGCACGACAGCTGCGCAGAGCAGGCTATCACGTCCATGTTGTGAACCACGGCGGCGAAGCACTTGATCACATACGGCGGTCGACATATTGCCACAGAGATGGTGTCCCGTTGGACGTCGTACTCATGGACATCGAGATGCCTGTAAGTCCAGAAGTCTTCCTTTGTCTCGAAACTTGCCCAAATTGGTCCGGATGGCCGTATATGCTGACTTGGACCCAGGTCATGGGAGGATTGGAATGCACACGACGGATACGAAACATGGCCGACATGAGAAGGAGATTGCCGGTCATTGCCATTACGGCGAATGCGAGAAGTGAGCAGCAGACTGAGGCGTTGAACGCGGGAGTCGATGCTGTGGTCACGAAACCTTTTCAGATGCGGGAGCTGTTGGACGTCGTGGATAAAGAGTGGTCGTCGACGAAGAAGTGAGGCGGAAAGGAAAGTCGGGCGACAGGACTTATCATTTGAACAATACAGATTAGTGAAGCCACCTGAGATGGACATTTCAGGCGATCTTGAACAAATGCCAGATTCGTTGTTGAGGCTTTCGCAAGCAGCAGTTGTGTGTATGCTGCCCCCAATATCTTGAATCTCTGTTGCCATAGCATGATCCGATGTGTCGATGAGTTATGTTCTATTGTCAGTATAGTAGTCATTTGTAGGTATGCGACAACTCGCTAACAGATATGCATCTTCTTGTTGTTGCGCCAACAGCCAGCGCATATGCGACGAAAAGTGAAAGTTGTTGGCACGGGACAGCGGGTGGCTGAAATAAGGTTCGGGACTTCCGCCGAGCCGCAATGACGTCGCACTGGTTGCCGGGCGAACTTGAGCACAACAAACAAGAGGCTGGGGCACCGCCAGCCACGTCCAACCTCGATGATTTCAGATCTTCTCCCAAGCGCAGGGGACGAAGAGGCACACCAGCACGAAGGGGGGACAGAACACTGCACTGAACTACACTACACTCTTTCAGAGCTAAGCTATCATCATCCTCCATCCATTCATCCACCTGCCTGCCTTGAGCTTCACCACCCCAGAGAGAGCGAGGCAAGGGAAAGGGTGCCATTGTTGACCAAGTCCAAGCTTCTTGACGAGAATCCCTCCGACAACGACGCCGACGCATCTAAGACATCGACACCGACATCGACATATCGACATTCGCATTCCCACTCCCACTCCCACTCACACTGCTACTCGCTACCGATATCCGAGCCGATCAATTAGAGCGACAGCAGCATTCCACATCTCTACCCATACTCATATACCCTCCACATTCCAGTTGGATCGCTGGAAAGCGCTCCCATCTCCTCGGCCATTGGCCGCTGGAGCCCGTCAATCACCCACTCAAGAGAGTAGCGAACAATACACCCAGACAGCTGGTAGACCGTCTCTACCACAGCCATGGCGAATGTACGGTTCGCCGTGGGCATTCAGCGCCTAATACCCTTTCTGGGCTACCACCACGTATTGATGATTTTGATTGCACTGGCGATAATACTATTATGTACGTACATGGAAGATGAACAGAGGCCGTACACCGTACTGACTTGCGTTCCACAGCACTTTTATTAGCCGGCTGCTCCTCGTCTTCGCCGCTAATACCAGGCATCTTCCTCATCACATTCTACTACGAGAAATACACGCCCACATACGACCCTACACAAGTCAACCCTGCTGTCAGCAACGCCATTGCGAATCTGGTCTCCAACGCGGGAATAGAAGTGCGTGTGGGATACTTTGGGATCTGCGTCAACGACGATTCGGGGGACAGCTTTCTATGCTCGAACAATGCGACACTGCTAGCAGAGCAAGTGTCCATTGATCAGGATCCGTTGAATCTGATATGGGTTGCGAACACTTTCAAAAACAGCGTGGTATTTCCATACTTACTGTGAGTACTGTAATCTCTTATTTTCCCCCACTCCATGTCTTCGGGCTGAGCTGTGGGTGTGGGGAGGGGAAGTAATAGAATGAAAACCACTGACATATCCTCCACAGCATCATCGCCCTCGTCTTGGCCTTCTTCACATTCCTCCTCCTCGCCACATTCCCCGGCTGGCATGAAGAACACGACGCTCGTACGGGCTCCGACATCGACATCAAACCCTTTCCCTCTCGACCCGTATCGCAAATTGCGCTTGCTCTGATTTTCATCGCCTCGATTTTCGTCTTGGTCAGTGTCTTATGGCAACATACTGCTTCCGTCGCAGCTGCACAAGTCGCGCAAGATTTCGGGAATGGATCTGTGAAAAGTGGAGTCGGAACCAGTGCAATGGTCTTGGGGTGGTTTGGGTTTGCGTTGTTGATTATTGTCACGATTGGATTGCTGGTCATGATTCTTAGTATCCACTTGTTGGATAAGTTGACGGATGAATGATGATCAAAATTAATCATGATGATGATGAAGATAGAAAGGTGGAAAGGAAAAGGTTGGGGTTTTTGTACAAGACTGATTATTGGGAGAAGAAGAAGATACGTGAGGAATTTTGAAAGATTATTCCCAGAGGGTATAGAATACATGACCAGTAACCACACACAAACTACCCCAGCTTTTGGCTTTTTTGGGAATTGAGAGCTTGATGAAGAAAGAGCATGCGTGAAGGAGCCAGGGGTGGATGTGTGACGGGTGAAGGGAGAGAGAGAGAGAGAGAGAGAGCGACGAAATGTGGTTCTTCTATCTTCTATGCATCAAGCCCTCTCCTACTTGTACCTGCAATTCTAAGGTACATGTACTACACTAGTTTCACTCTGCCTCGTCAACTCAGCGCGCACGTAAGATCACAATCCATTTCCATAACTCCTCACTCTCGACCAGTAAAACGCTTTGTCGTTCCTCAACTCGAACTTGCCCCAATCATCTGTCAGTTTATTGTAACTCCAAAAGCCTTTCCAAGCCAATTTGTTGTTTCTCGCGGCTTTGCCAGCATGTGCAAGCCCCAGATACATCTTGTAGGTATACTTGGGCACGACACCCTCCGTCTCCACCAAAACATCACCTTCGACTTCATCTTCTCCGGTCACAGGGTCGACCGTGCTTGAAGCAGGCCCGGAGAGGCGCCATCGGCCTCGAAGGGCGTCTTTCATAACTGCTGAAGGCACGTATTGCACATTTCCGTGGTGGTTGTGAATGTTTTCGGGTATCAAGTGATGGACAACATCTGCTGGCTCCGAAATTGTGAGTAGAGAAATGCAGGATCCATCACGGAGAAAACGGAGATAGCGAAAGTAGGTTACTACGTGCACTGGAGCTCCCCATGTAAGAGTATTACCGACATTCGCCCCAGCACGAGTGTAATTCACTGTGGAGATGTAGCAGCCGTTGAACCGAAGTCGGGGGCGGTATTTGAACATTTGACGCCAGGAGTTGGAGTAGGTAGATACGAGGAGTTGGTCGGCGAGAGCTGAGTAGGCTCGGGAGCGTTCCTCCAACGTTGGAGGGGGTGCGACATCTTTTTCCTCTCTGTGTTCTGCGTTGAAGCTCTGGCTGATGTAAGCAGCTATGGCGTCGCTAGTGTCAATGGGCGACCCGTCAATCTCAACCGCAAAGTCGTAGTGCATTGCAGGAAAGCCATAGGGCGAGTCCATTGCCACGCGCTTCCAGATGGAGTCTTCTGTCAGTATCAGATACGCCAAGCGTTTGCAGACTTGTGCTACATGTCCGAGAGCAGAGACATCGTCAACTCCAAGGTCAGTAAGAATATGCGTCAAGAGTTCCTCAGGCAACTCCGCGATTGGGCACCTTTCAGGCGGCGATAGACTTGACTTTGGTTCTGGCGGCTCGATGCGTAAAGCCGAGAACTGTTCAACGAGCTGCTTGAGTGTCGCTGGAAGGCCTTCGCCGGAACTGCCATGCAGGGAGTGATGGTCGGTTCGAGGCACTGTTGCCGAAGCATTTGAAGGATTGGGATGTGGTGGTTTGGGCTTTTGGAACATGGAAGGCGGAAAGTGTTTCCGCTTGTAGGCCTCGTGAACACCATCATCAAGCTACAACTTACCTCAGCATACAATCGAAACCATCAGCAGGAGGGGAAGGCACACTTTGAAGGCTTTCCTGTAATGCCTCATGCTTTCGCTCAGGTTGCCCTGGGTTTCTTTCTCTACAGCACGCTCGTAGTGCTCGAGTGCTGAGCTGGGTTCTTCGACTACACTTCGGCCGGGCTCCTGTCCATCATTTCCCAGCTTGAGCTGCTGCTCTTCTTTGTCTGGCAGATCGTGGTAGGCCTTAGGGTCCAATACTTCATGGAACCGCTCATTGCGATGGGCCGAAAAAGACTCTACTGGTGCTGCAGAAGCCCCCGAGTCTTTGGCTCTTGACTTGCTCGCATCGACAGGGCCAGCGCGTGATGCTGAAGGTCCTGCCGATGGCTTCTTGTTTCTCGCCGAGACTTCATCCCGCCACTTCTGTCGGAATGCCTCCAGCTCAGCCTCCGTCTCCGGCGCGGCGTTCGTACTCAGACTTCTGTCGTCCTGGCCCATTGTGAGGTGTTACAGCTATCTCAGGTCGACTTGAGGTAGAGATTTGTTGTTTTGGAGAGGTTGACAAAGGACGAAGTGGCGATGAAGTGAAGTAAGTGTGGGAGAATGGGGAGAATGACAGACGTGAGTGCGGGATGCGCCGTGTCCCTCCCTCCACTATACCAAGGTAGCTCTAGCCGAAGTCTATGTCGCCGCCATCGGATCGGGCGTTGTTAGTCTGGCGAACCTAAGATGCAAAGAAACTAAAAAGTCATCGAATCATCGCTTCGTCACACACATCGGTCGGTTCAGTTGTAGACCACATCGCAACCTACGCCAGACGGAATTCTGGGAGCGCAGTCTGACACGGACAGCGAGGGCGACAAACACATCACTGCGTTACCTTACCAATCGGACACGGAGCTTGCCTGCTGCGATAAGAGCCTGGGCCTGGAGGAGAGAGGAAGCTGGTTATCAGTCTGATCGAGAGGAGAAACGTCGGCGTTGGCGGCAACAACATACAGTTCACGCGCGTGAGCAGAGAAAAAGCAGTGCATGGGGGAGAAGATCAATTGGTTCTACAGCGACAACACAACACCACACGCGAATACAACATCACCATCACGGCGGACTCGCAAGACGCAATGGCGGCAACGATGCATACACAAGGCCAGCGCCACGACAGAATAGACGGCCCTGCTGCCACCCACGACAACACGCAAGGACTGCTGCCCTCATCGGCCATGCGTACGCCAGGAGACCCAGAAACGTCGCTGTCGCAGAAGCTAATGTCTGCAGTCGTCGGCTCCGTCCTGACTTCCTTAGTCGGTAAGTGTCTACTAGAATGGCTGAGGGGAGTGTGTCGGACCCGTAGCTGATCATGTTGTTCGATAGTCACGCCTCTCGACGTGGTCCGCGTGCGCCTACAAGCACAGAAGAGTCCGTCTCCCACCACAACACTGCCCTCCTTCCTCCAATTGCCTCCCAACCTCGGTGTCACCGCCTGTTGCCGCGAGGTCTTCTGGGTGCAAAACCAGTCGCAGTTCTGTGTCGCAGCTCCGGCGCACGAAGCAGCAGCAGCAGCAGTAGTAGAACCCGTCATCTCTGACTGTGCAGCAGCCGAGACCCAACGCCGCACCATCAACTCGACTTTCGATGGACTGCGAAAGATTGCCAGAAACGAAGGCTTCTGGACACTATGGCGAGGACTCAGTCCGACACTGGCTATGGGCATACCTGCCAATGTCATCTACTTTGCGGGCTACGATTGGCTACGCTGGAATCCGCATAGCCCATTGAACGGCACAGTAAGAGACGATCTCGCACCGCTCGTCGGAGGATCGCTTGCTCGAATCTTGGCTGCCGGCTGCGTCAGCCCCATCGAAATGCTTCGCACTCGAATGCAAGCAGCCCAACACGAGGGCACAGGCGGAACGGGTGTGATGCGAGTCACCATGAGGGGGATCTCAGACATGGTTCGAGAGCAAGGAGTTCACACTCTGTGGAGAGGCATCACTTTGACCTTCTGGAGAGATGTACCGTTCTCAGCATTCTACTGGTGGGGTTACGAATGGGGGAGAAAGAGACTGGACGAAGGCCGTCGTACAGCACATATGGGTCCCATCACTAGCAAACCACAGAACGAGACTCTCAGCCACAGTGAGTTGCTGTACGATTCTTTCATCGCTGGAGCTGGATCAGGAGCCATTGCGGCTTTTGTCACGACACCGTTTGATGTCGGTAAGACGCGACAGCAGACTATGATGGACTCTGCCATTCCAGCTACAGAACGAGCTGTGCGGCCGGAGACGATGATGATGCCGAGGTTTCTGTACCACATCTATCGTACGGAAGGATGGTCTGGTCTGTTCAAAGGCTGGAGTGCACGAACTTTGAAGGTCGCGCCGGCGTGCGCTATTATGATTTCGAGCTATGAAGTGGGCAAGAAATTAGCCTTGGCTGCGAATAGAGAGAAGGCCGATCGCGAGGCTCTGTGATACCAAGATGAGAAAGTGGGAAGGCGGGACGAATGACTCCACCTCACTGCGGTCAATTTTTATCGTTGCGTTTTAGCGTTTGAGCGTTCAGTGGGCAGACAACATGGAACAGAGCTCGGAAAGCTCAGGGTGTTAATACCACAAAGTGTAACAATACAAGAGGCATGGAGAAGTCGGCGGCACACGCAGATGTTATTTGCTCATGGCAGCAGCACCTGTCATGCAATGAAACGCGATGCGTAGAACGAGAAATACCTGAGTGACGCTGGCGAAGTTCCAAGTACTCGTAGAATGAATGCATATTGGTCACGTCGAGAAGAGGCTCTGAAAAACAAGTTGAATTGCATATTGGGTATCTACAACTGAAAGAGCACCACTCAAAACAGGTACGTCTGCTGTTCGTGCGCCTCGCTTGCTCGCTTTTCCTCTGCGGACTTCCATTCCCTCTCCTGGCTCACAATTATATGCCCATGTCGCGTCGTCTACGGCTTTGGAATATGTAGCGTCTTGCTCAACATACAGCAAGCATGCGCCAACCATATTCCCACCACAGGATGAAACTCAAATATCGTGCCTGTGGCAATCGTTCCGTAAGGGATATTCTCTTGTACCCAACCTTTGTAGAGCCAAAAGGACACGAGGCCGGTACTGAATGTCAAACTCGTAGGAATGGGTAATCCTTCGAAGTACTTTGCTTTTCCTGTAGCGTCTTTAGGAACGTTTCCGGTTGTCACGTTGAATCGTGCAAGACGAGCGAGTCCACCGAGGACGAAGAGCGTGAGAAGGAGCTGATCAAGAGGTGTTCGGATTCCGAGGGAGAAAGCGCAGGCAGCTGGTGCAACGCCAAAGGAGATCTGCATCATAAAACAGATTAGTTCTCTTGAGAAAAGCATAGGATGTCGAAAGCGTGATGATTGAAATGCCGTACCAAGTCCGCCAGAGAATCCAACTCTGCGCCCATCAAACTGCTCTTCTTCCTCCATCGCGCAACTTTCCCGTCGAAAAAGTCGAAGAACAGACCGAGAGGCATGAGAGCTAACGCGGCCCAGGCGTTTCCTGTGTCTTCTGGATCACCGATGCAGTAGCGGAGGGACGAGAGAACAGACATGACTCCGCAGAAGCCGTTCATGAGGGTGATCAGATCGGCGAGATGGTACGCGCGCACGAGGCTGAAGTGGCCCGGGTTGGGGTCGTTGAGGAGCCGCTCTTGTTTGTCCTTTGGCGGTTCGGATGCTACCTCCTTGGTGGACTGCTCGACTTCGTTGACCACACCATTGCGTTTCGACATGTTGGGTGCTGTTGGAGAGGGGATACTGATTGATGTAGGTATGGGAGGGATGGGAGGTAGGAGAGGTGAAGGTCAGGAGGACAAGGTAAGGTAGCAGAGTAAAGTGGCGCGTATGTCGTTGACCGCAGCGCTTTGTAGGAAACAATCGATGGAACTGGGCAACCTGACCTGAAGCTTCACCTCCAGCGTCATCACGCGTCAGTCACGAGTTTTGGCGATGGCCAGGGTCTGGACCGAAACTCAAACATCACGTCCGCCTGCCGTTCCGATTGTGCTTCGGCACCATCAACAACCACCTCCACCACAACCATACCGAGAAGAGGCAGAACAACAACTTCAGCTTCAACGATCACGCGACTGGACCATGCGAGATGGCGACGGCAGGGGTCCAGTCTGGCGCACGAAGCCACCTTGACAGCATCTTCGACTCGGTGTTTCCTCCAAAACATTACACTACAGCAACACCACATGCCACGCCAAATATCGGCACGTTGGAATCTCCTGGTGTCGCTTTTGGAGGCTTCGGCCTCGCGGATGATCCTGCCACTGAGAGTAGAATTTTCAACGACACCTGGAGCACCGCAACCGCTTACTTGACTTTGGTGCCGCTTCGTGAAGCACGGCCTGGAGACCCCCACTATGACCTGTCTGGCTCACGTGTCGCCGATGCCATGGCCAAGTTGCTTTCCTGCTCGGAAAGCAGAAAGCAATTGCTGGACTGGTATAAAAATGAAATTTCTACGCACTTCCACCAATTTGTGCTTCCCAAGCTCCAATTCTGGAAAGATCCAATCGAGCTCGGCAACGTTACTGAAGCTCTGAAGACGACCGAGGAGGAACTGGCAATTGCAGTCAAGGAATACTTCACCGACAAGCAATGTGGGGTCATACGCGAGACTGCGTTGTGTGGAGAGGTAGCTAAGTTGCAGGCCATGCAATTGTACGAGAGCTTCGGCACACTCGTGGACGAGGCTGGACGCTACTTCCATGTTCTGGTCTTACACTCACTGCCACGACATCGGATACAAAACACTCTGGCCAGCTACCTGTTTGAGGCCATGAACCACAGCATAGCGACGTCCGGCGATCCTGAAAAATGCATCGATAGTGATCAGTGTCAATGTCTTGTGGAGTTTGACGAAGACTTTCTCAAAAACCTGGCCGTAGTTGGTCTTGGCGGAGCTCTAGGGGAGAGAGCACTTGCGCTCGCTGTGCATCGCCTTCTTCAAGGTCCGGCTGTGGAACGTCGTTGCTTCCAAGTCGATTGGCACGGACAGACGAAAGTGATCCCGCGGTTACTCGATTGGATCAGGAGAGAATTAGTTCCGAAATTGAATGCAGCAGTCTGCGATCTGTCCAAGAATCCGTCACTGACACTTCCGAGGGCGCAATTCGAATCTGCGGCGATGATCAGCTTTGGTCGTCTGCGAACCCTCGCTTTGTTCGACTATGTCAGCACTTGGCCAGCTAGTAAAGGTGCTATCCTTGACATCAAGGAGTATCTTCATGCGAACGGGGCTTCTGAGAAGGCACATGTCTGCACGAGCTTCTCGAATCAGATCCACCAACGCCTGTTTCATGCTGGCGCAAGCACTATCGAGATACTCTCGGTTTATATCAATGTTATCCACGTTTTCCAGCTGCTTGATTCTCGTGGAGTCTTGCTGGAGAAGGTGGCCATCCCCATCCGGAACTATCTCCGAGGCCGAGAGGATACGGTCTCCATCATCGCGGCCAGCTTCTTGGCTGACTTCAGGGCTCAGGATGAGAAAGTTTGGTCCTCTGTTGATCGTGACAAGATCTGCATTGCTATCTCCGAGGCTATACACAACCCTGACAACGAACATCGTCCAGAGCGCCCGGATGATGATGGCGATTCCGATACGTACTGGAGTAATATGCAGTGGGTACCAGATCCTATTGACGCTGGACCCGACTATAAGTCGACCAAAGCAGATGATATAGTGGCTTATATTATTGGATTGTTCGAGCCCGAAGACTTCATCAAGGCCTTCTCCATAGCGCTTGGCCAGCATTTACTCAGAACCGAGGATCGGCACTACTATATGGAGATCAGTACAATCGAACTCCTGAAGGATCGCCTTGATCCAGGATTGCTTCAGCATGCAGAAGTCATGCTGAAGGACATGCAAGAATCTGCGAATCTGAATAGGCGGCTCAATCCAAGCGACGTGGAGATTCCTTCATCGGTGCCGCCAACGCCAAAAGAGCTACAAAGTGCCATTCCAGATGACGGCATCACTCTCATGTCGCTGTATGAACAGTTCAAGACACGTGTGGACAGCACGCAGTTCCAAGCCAGTCTGAAACTGGTCGCTCATAAACGCGATGAGCTGTATTTCCCGAAGCGCACGCGACTTCCTGCAGAACGCACAAAGGAGATTACGAACACACAGGGTGGCACGAACAACATGAATTTTGAAGCGAAAGTCCTGTCTGAATATTTCTGGCCTCAACTGCGAGAAGGAGAATTCAAGGTGCCACAACAGATCGCTGAGCAAAGAGAGAGGTATGAACGGGAATTCTCACAAAGAAGCGCCCAGCGGAAATTAGAGTGGAGAACGGCGCTGGATACCACTTCCATCGTACTTGATCTTGCAGATCGCGAGGTCGAAGCGAGGGACGTCGAAGTCTGGAAAATCACCATCATCGATGCGTTTGCTACGGAGCGCCATAGTGAAGACGACGTACCACCTCTTGCATTCAATGAGGAGGAGGGCTTGTCGGTAGCTGACCTCGCGGAAGCGTTAGATATGTCTGAAGATTATGTTCAGAATGGCATCAGCTATTGGATGAACAAGAGAGTGCTCTACGAGACATCGACTGGCAGATATGCGGTTCTCGAGCATTTGGACATGGACGTCCCAAGTATCGCGGAGCCCTCGCAGCTGGATGTAGAGGATGCTGGGGCGATCATGTCGGAGCAGGCCATGCTGCGGTCAAATGCTAGCACTTTCCAGACCTTCATCGAGCAGATGTTGCGGAACAGTGGTGCCAAGGAAATTGGAGGTATGATGGGCATTACGAATGTTATGAAAATGGTTCTACCGACGTTTACGTATGGAGACGATGAAGTAAAGTGGTTGCTTGAAGATATGGAGAGTCGGGGTGATGTTGTGAGGAAGGGAGAGTCTTGGGCTGTGGCGAAGTAGAGTCCTTTATCGGCACATCTCCATCTTACTATATCACATATCTCGAGCCCTCGTCCTCGTCCTCGTCATCGTGTCCCGTGATGACAATGCGTTTCAGAAGGTGATGGTTTGACCAGGAGTGCGATCGATTTGGTTCAATTAGGTAGGTATGTATGAAATGTGCCTCTTGTCTTAGGTAGTTCTACTGTACACCGATGTACCATGCATGTCTCAACGAAATGTTTTATCCCTAGATCAAGTACTCTATCTCTTGCTGCATTAGCACACAAAAATCATGATTAGTTGAATTACCCAGTATGTTCACGAAAATGTGTGTGTGTGTACCAACACAGTTTGGAATGGAAATCTCGGTAGGATATCGCTTTATTATTTCCACCTCCCAACGAGGATAACTCCGATAAACCGCCACTTCTCCTGCCGGATGTCGGTATTTTTTTTTTCTTGTCGGAATAGCATACGATTCAAAAAGGAATGTATAGTCAAAGAGAAAAAAAACACAAGCTCGAATGTGTTGGAGCTGGGATTCCGTGTACATGTGCAACCGACTAGCCGAGCCAAGTCCTGCTTGATTGAAGAGGCACAGACAGCACGCCCATGCTCAGACAAGAACAATAATAATGAAGGTGTATCGAATGGGTAACGAGCGCCCATAACGAGATGCAGTCTTTGGAGATTTTTGGGGGGCAGCGTTAATCGCCGCGATTCATGCTTCCCAAGTTGATCGATCATTGTCAGATGGCCAGCGGAATGGTCCAAGCGGAGGTTTGGCAGCAGAAGGAAAACGGAAAACGGAAAACGTAAGACGATCGTGGAGCCTATATGAATGAGTAATAAGGTCAATCGGTCGAAAGCATAGATTGCCAGCCCAGCGCACTGGACACAGGGGTGCGGCGATGGGAGGATGGAAGTTTGTCTTGTCCGTCGGAGCTACAACACTGGCGTCGGCTGCCACTGCGGTTTTGTTCAAATTCCTGTCTTTCTGGTGGAGGATACGGGAGTAGGCAGCCAATCTGAATGGATAGTCGTCTGGTCGATATAGGTACTGTATGAGGATGAGGACGAGATTGAGCTGTGAGTCAGTGGGTGTGAGTGTGAGTACGGGAGATCCTGGAGTGTCGGGGTAGCCAGAGAGAGAGAGAGAGAGAGAGAGAAGAGAGGGAGATCGGGAGAGCGGGAGACCAGGATCGGCACAGAGATTGATAGGTGGAAGATGCCGCGATGGCCGGCGGGAGCAGGCAGAGGGCGGCGATGCATTGTGCTCAGCCGTTGCTGCGTGGGAGGCATGTGATGCGGCGTCTCTGGGACTGCGCGCAGATGCACTGGTTGATGTACAGTACATACAGAGTCAGGTACATGTAGTCGGTGAGAGCGTCGCCTGGAGGATGCTAGTGTCAGATCATGCATCCACTAGCGCAGGCGGCTCCGGCTATCCAGAACAGTCTACTGCTGTCACCGCGCGCGCTCCAGCAATATCTGAACGGCGTCTTGCTGGCAGACGCTGCTGCCAGTCCCGATCGCGATTCGACGCCGCCGACGACGACGACCACGACGACGACGAGCAGCAGTAGCACGTCCATCTCGACCACCGCCTCCGCCTCCGCCTCCGCCTCTGCCTCCGCCTCCACCTCCGCTACCGCCCCTTCGCACGATCTCTCTCTCCGAATTCTGCGCCCTGCGCCTGCGCCCGCGACCGCGCCCTTCTCGCCCAGCGCGCCGTCGGCCTTCTCGTCGCGGAGTCGCGCGCCTTCGAATGTTGACTCCATAATGCAGCCGTCCACGCCCGGCGGGCATGGGCAACAGCAGCAGCCGCAGCAGAGCCAATGGCCCCCGCCTGGGTCGCGGCATGCTGCAGATGGCCAGCAGCGAGCCTACCTCCCGCCGCCTCCGCCCTTGCAAGCCTCCTCACAGCAGGCCCTGGGCTGGCCTCCTCCACCACCGGGACAGTTGCGCACTCCCATCGGCCAGTTCCACCCTCCGCCGCCTCCGCCAGCAGGCTATGGCTACTCATCGCAGCAGCGCTCCGGCTATGGCCCCACGCAGACTCAGCCCCGGGAGCCTCGAGCATACGACCCGAGCGCATACTCTGAGTACTTCCAGCTCCCTCCCATGCCGCCGCCGGACCAGCCTTTGACCTCGGCGACGTATATTCCCGGAGGGGAGAGCTTCGGGCCTGGTGTGGGAATTCCTCCCCTACACGATACTAGGACACCCGTACCCATGTCTGTACATCAGCAGTCGAGGCCAGCGCCCATTCCGTATCAGCACCAGCACAATCAGAGCTTTTATCGGGGTGGATCGGAGGACTTCAGCGCTCAGAATTCATTCCAGCAGACGTACAGCACTTCATTTGGCCAGCAGGACGCTGCCGAGAGGTCGTGGTATACTCCCCACCACACCCACCAACAACCCCCACAACCGGCCGCGTCTGCTCCTCCACAGAGCAGTTTTCCCCCTCCGACCCCAACGACGGGCAAACCAAAGGCACTCATTGCGCCTGCTAAAGAGACAGAGCAGCATGTTTCACCTGCTCACGACCAGAGGACTGCCTTCTCGCATGCGAGCTTCAGCCAGCACACTGAGAGCAGCAGTGGCCTGACTAGCACGAACCGGGACCATTCGTCCTCGGGCGACCTCCCTCCTTCTTCACCTGCAGACCAACAATGGCCCGCTGAACGCATTCAGATCTGGCTCGAGGCCCACAACTTCTCCAAGGAGTGGCAGGCGGCCTTCCAGCATCTGGGAGTCCATGGTGGGTCGTTTCTAGACATTGGGAAAAGTGGTGGCCAGAGAAATATAGGCTTCATGACTACTACGATACTGCCGCAGGTTGCAAGAGAATGCACCTCGAATGGAGTTATGTGGGACCAGGGGAAAGAACGTGACGAGGGCAAAAGGCTGCGGAGGTTGATACGAGAAGTTATTAGGAGTGGTGGAGCAGGAACTCCCCAAACTGCAGCGACGACGAGCACAGCGAGCTTGCCGTTGCGTGCAAATCGCAGAGAGTCTCAGTCCAACTTTCACAACTCAGGTAGCGCGGGCACTGATGGCAATGTGGAAAACTCTCCCAACCTATCACGCACCGAGACCAATGCATTCGGCTCAACGCCTTCGACGGCTGGCGGCGATGATTCCCCCGGCGCCAGGATGCCAAACATCACCAAAGGAAGCGCGGCCGGTTATCGGTCTTTCACGCTGGACTCTTTTGATCAGAAACGCAGTGCGGAGTCGCGAAATGCGTTGGGAGCTGTTGGCGATATGAAGCGACATCACTCACCAACTGGAGGAGGCCTTCAAGTTAGCCCCCAGCAGAGTCCTGGCTTGGCCCATGTTCGGCCGCATCCAAATGGCCACGCACGGACGACCAGTGGTACTGGGCATTTCCGCGGACCTAGTATGGGTGCAGCCTCTGATAGTGCCAGGTCTGGTAATGGCTTCACAGAGGAATTTGCCTCCAGAACTGGCCACGAAGGCTCCAGGCCACCTCCGTCTGATAGCGGCAGAGGTAGCAGCCGAGATACGCCTCAGAGTGCCACTGTTCGCGAGCATCGAACGGGTATTTGGGCCAAGTTTCGACGCGATCGGAAAGGCAAGGATGCTGAGCACCCTTCGCCAGAAGACGAGCACGCACCACAAAGTCCCAATCTCTATGGCCAGGGCCAATTCAAGTCCGCATCTGATGTGTCCCTCAATGACAGAACTGGTAAAATAAACCCAGATATTGTGGAGAATCTTGCACCCCAGCCAAGAGGAAGACCTGTCACCAGGAAAGACGACAAGAAGTATGTATTTGTCACACCGGACGGCTGGAACTACCGTCTCATAGATGTCACGGACGTCGATGACGCTGCACAACTGCGGCTGGTTATCTGCTACAATTTGGGCATCCCAGATGGCGATGATATTTCGGTTCATCTGACGTCGCCAGGAAAGGAAGAACACGATGAGGAACTCAGCGACGACATGCTCATTGCAGCCCGGACTCGAGTTGCCGATGCAGGTGGAAGCCTGAAATTATATGTGCGTGGGCCCAACACTGGTCTCGAGCCGCCGCCAGCCAGCTCTGGACTTGCTCTCGGAGGCGTGCCACAGTCGCCTTTCGCCGGAGCTTCGTTCTCGGGCAAACCTCTGGATGAAGAGACCTTGGACCGCTTGCAGGGCAATGGGCGATCAGATCCGGCGTTGCCAATTCCCGCAAGCAAACAAGGCGAGAGTCCTGAACCAAGCGGAAAGAGGAACGGACTAATCGCCAAGAAAGACAGTGAACACATGATCAAGCGCCAGGAAGACTTCCTGAACAGTCACTTCCAGATGCTGCCTGCAGACAAACAAGCCGAGCTACTTGCAGAACGGGCAAAACAGCATCGCGAGGATACGGAGCGCAAGCGCAAGGAGTATCAAGCTCGAAGAATATCCAACATGTTGAACATCAATGGCAAGCAGGTGTTTGATTTCGACACACCCAGAGCGCGAATAGATCAATCGCGACCAGTATCCTCTGGCTCAGGCTCGAATGATTTCGAGCGCCGAACAGACCTGCAGCCGGTGCGCAAAGCACCTCCTGTGCCCGAACCGACTGCCACGCTGGTCAAGGCAAACAGTTTGACCAAGAAAGGCGGCCCAACCGCTCGCACCAGCTGGCCGAATCGACGGGACGAGTGGAAGCGCAACTCTAATGGCTCCATACTTGAGGAGGATAGTCGAAAGACAGGCTCCAAAGATATTGGTGCTGCGCTGGCAGGCGCAGGCAAAGCTGCAGGCGCTATTGCTCACCCGGGCAATGGACCTCACAGCGCGCCTCCAAGCAATGCGCCTGTGATGCCGTCTGGCCTCCAAAAATCCTTAACAGCACCAGATCTCCTTGCAGGCGAAGGCAGCCAGTCTTCAGGATCGTTGGCTAAGGCAGGGTTCGGTCGTGAGAACTCTAGCAACGGCCGCTCAGGCTCTCCGCGCAGTCCCTTTACAGTATCGAAAGGCGGTCAAACCTTCCGAGTGCCTGATTATATCGAACCTGAGGACGATGAAGACACCCTTAAAGCGAGCCAAAGACCTGGATTCCCACGACTACGCATGCCGTCCAACCCTGCCATCGATAGATTACGAGATGAACCAGGGCGTACTCATAGTCCGCCACTAAGTCCGAGCTCGCAGCATTCAGCCTCAGCGACGGGGCTCAATAGAGCAGTCAGTAAGCGCGGTCCCAGCTTCGATGTGCCGGAGAACACAATCGAGTTCAACGCGTCTCCGAATGTGGGCTACGAAGACTCTGACGATGATTCTGATGATGGTCTTTTCGCTATTCCCCTTGCTAAGCAGAAGGAGAAGGTATCAATGTCTGCAGGGCTTTCAACGAAGGTATCTACAAGGGCTCCATCTGATAAGAAGGCTCGGGAGATATTGGGAATGCCTCAGGTATCGTCCGCACGATCGCCTACCAGGCCTCCGCTTAAGATCCAGACCTCCAAGGCGACTGTCAAATTCGAGTCGCCCAAGCTTCCAGCTCTGGACAAATATGGACCAGTCGGGGAAGGTACAGACAGTGGAGACAGCCACTATCCTTATTCTGCTTCCACCTCTGGGCCTTGGTCTGCCGATTCGCCCTCGGATTCGGTACATTTCGACAGTCGGCGAGGTAGTGTAGCTTTTGACAGCAACAACTGGGCCAATCGTCCACCAGTGGAAGACATCGCTGAGCAGCTGGACAACTTCTTCCCGAATGTTGATCTCGATCAACCCATGGGTGAAGACGGCGAAGCTACCGAAGAAGATGACATGGTATCAGAAGATATGCCTGCTGCACTACAACCAGAGCGTCCATACTCGGAAGTGAGCGGCTCTCGGAGTGTTACGCCCTTATCGAACGTATCCAACATCGATGACCACGATGACACTCTCGGCAGTGACGAGTCAACCCTCAAGAGTCATATCAGCTCCGTCGCTCACCGCAGCATTCGGAAATCTGCTATCGGGCTTGGTCGATCCAAGAGCATTCGTGATGTGGTCAAGAACAACTATGCACATGGCAGTCTGTCGCATCGTCCCTCCGTGTCCTCCATTGCCTCCAGTCGACATCCCAGTGCTTCCAACCTCAGCTTCCAGCAGCCCATACAGAACAGAGTCAGTACTCTACGGAATGATGTGAGTAGCAGTATCGTGCGCCGCAAGTCCACCAAGATGTTCGGCGCCAAGATCGAACAAGTCAAGCCTGCTCGAGGAAGTCGGCTCATCAACAACCTCGAAACCATCCCACAGGATCATATTGGAGTTTCCAAACCTGAAAGACAACCCACATTCAAGTGGATGCGTGGTCAACTCATTGGCAAGGGTACTTTCGGCAGAGTTTATCTTGGTATGAACACGACGACTGGAGAACTGCTGGCTGTCAAACAAGTCGAGGTTAACCCGAAGTCTCAAAACGCCGATCCTCAGAAGGTGAGAGAAATGGTGAAGGCTCTTGATCAGGAAATCGATACGATGCAGCATCTTGACCATGTCAACATTGTGCAATACCTAGGATGCGAACGGAAAGAGTACTCGATTTCCATCTTTCTCGAGTATATCTCTGGTGGTTCTGTTGGCTCTTGTCTACGAAAACACGGCAAGTTCGAAGAGCCGGTCGTCTCTTCCCTCACACGGCAAACACTTTGCGGACTTGCGTATTTGCATTCAGAAGGCATTCTCCACAGAGATCTCAAGGCGGACAACATTCTTCTCGATCTCGATGGAACTTGCAAAATCTCCGACTTTGGCATCAGCAAAAGAAGTGCGAACCCTTACAACAACGACATCACCAATTCCATGCAAGGAAGCGTGTTTTGGATGGCACCTGAAGTCATTCGTGCACAGTCCCAAGCGCTAACTGTTACAGGTGGAAGCAATACAAGCATTGATACCATTTCCAGTCAAGGATATAGCGCAAAAGTTGACATCTGGTCGCTTGGATGTGTGGTGCTGGAAATGTTTGCTGGACGACGTCCTTGGAGCAAAGAAGAAGCCGTTGGAGCAATTTACAAGCTTGGAAGTCTGAACCAGGCCCCACCTATCCCGGACGATGTTTCGACCGTGGTTGGACCCGCTGCCTTGTCGTTCATGTACGATTGTTTCACGATGTGAGTATACTCTCCTCGCATTATTGAGTACTGCAGTTGCTAATCTTGTTTTCGCTACAGTGACCCTGGCGAGCGACCTACAGCCGACACATTGTTAAGGGCTCCATTCTGTATATTTGACCCCCACTATGCATTCTTGGACACGGAACTTTATGCAAAGATCAGAGGTGCTTTCTAGGTGTCTGTCCACGATCCTTGCAAGCCTTGTGGTAGCTGTCACCCTCCTACCATTACTACTATGTTACGCACTTGGAAGAGTTGTGAATTTGCGCCTAGAATACGAAGAATTGAGACGGTAGATGAGGAGGCTTGGATGTGAGAAGAACTGAATTTGTCTTCAGTGGTCTGCGATACACCCAGGTCGTCTTAGCTGGGATTCTGTTTGTTTTGCGTGTACGAGAGCTTGTATTGGTAGACAGGCGAAGGAGGAAGCGAAGGAAGTAAGCATATTTTACGATGTCATGATACGATTAGGACTAGCAAGCGATCTGGGACCACTTTTTCTGTAATAGATAAGAGTAGCGTAGCACAACGGGATAAAGAAAGGGATAGTGGTAGCAGCAACACTCTTCGCACTCAGCCCGACCAAGTACATGTACTTTCGACTTCTTACTCGGCACACTGGCATAGTTATGGCGCACACAAATACACTGGGCCTTTATGGCGTCTAATTCTCGCATTACTCCAGATAATTAACAGGCTCCAAGTCAACAAGTTTCTTCCCGTCCGACGTCACAGCGTCTTTTGCACCTCGCAAAGAGCCTCAGAAATTCCGCCTGTATACAGAAGCAAGCAGAACAACAACAGAGAGGACTGGTGCTGAAGCAGCCTCGTTGCTTGTTGTATCATGTCTGCCTCCTGGCGAGAAGAGAGCGTCCGTCCTGGGGGCAACGGCCTCATCAATTAGGTGGTCGTCGTGGACGTGAATGAGCAAATGTTTGTTGATAGCACAGCAAGGCTAGCAAGTCCAGTCTAGTGAGGTCGTGCGAGTAAAGGGGGAGCGGATTATTACACACTAGAAGGCATCCCCGAGGGCCGAGGTTTCTTACGTGACGAGGTATTTCCAGCATTATGTTCACTTTATTGTATATACTATATCTCAGCAACCTATAGACTAATTAATATAATTTTTTGTTCTGTATATAGCTTATATATTCAGCTTTCTTATGTCTACTTTAAGTACTACTACCTTAGTTAGTTTCCGAGTAGTGCTACGCTTTAGCTTCTTTAGCTATTCTGCCTTAGCAGTACCCTCCTCCTTATTATTACTCTATAAGGTTAGTTTCTGAAGCTTCTACTCTAGAGTAATATACCTATACCTTATAGTAGGCTTTGCAGATGCCTATAGCTTAGTATTAAGCTGCTAATTATATTCTTTTACCTCCTTTATATACTGCTTCTAAACTATAGTTTTAGCAGCTACTTTCTCCTTCTCCTTCTTCTTTATTGCTCTATCTACTGCCCTCTATACTTTCTCGATACGTGCCTATATAGTCTTAACTTCTTGATCCTTCTTCTTCTATACCTTGTCTAGTATTTCTTGTTCTTTAGCAGCCTCTTTTTAACGCTATAGCTCCAGAGTACGGTTAATTTTCTAAGGGCTCTAAAATATACCCCCTTACTAACCCTCTGCTCTTACTTCTTCCTATAGTATCTTGCTACGCTGTCTCTTCTTCTTCTTATTATTTAGGGCCCTCTAGAAGCCTAAATACTCAGCCTTAAGGATAGTATTACTAGCAGTAAGCTAGTATACCTAATACTTCAGCTTCTTAATAGTCTTATTATCCCTTATATTTACAGCTTTATTAATAAGTGCCTATACCTTCCTATAGTCTGTTAATAATATAGTAGAGCTGCTACTGCTGTCTGCCCTTAGT
>AWYF02001489.1:0-27287 GCA_000504405.2 Mycosphaerella sp. Ston1
GAATCTTGGCTCCAGTCCAGCCTTCCTTCCAAACGTACATGTGCCTCCTGTGCCTGCCTTAGTCCAGGCTAGTAGGAGGCAGTCGCGATCCAAGAATCTCTCCCAGAGCAAGAGCAGCAGATTTAGAACTAAGGGAAGGTAGCAAGTATAAGAAGAGGGCGTACCCGCACCTTCTTGTTGGTTGTCTTCATCACCTCGTAGCTCTACCTACTTTCAACACCTACTGGTCCTGGTACTACCTTACCTTACCGGCCACGATGCTCCTCCACCTCTTCCTCACCTGTGTTGTCGCCACAGCAGTCGCAATGGCCTCCCCTCAAGCATGTCCGCCTCCAACCTACTCTCCTTCCGGCAATACTTCCCGACCACCACTGAGCAATGCCGAGTTTGGCCTGCTCGTCAGAGTCCCGAGTACGCTAAGTCCTTACGCCGGACTGGTCGCCACCAAGAATGGAACGAGTAAAGAACTTCTGATGGTTGCCCACACGCTCTCAGCCTCAGACACCGCATACCATGCAACTCCAGCATATACTGTTGACACGAAGCCACGAGAGCATCGAGGTGGCCTCGACTTTGTGGAGTTAAACATGGATGTGAATGGAACCCAATATGGGCTGACTGCTCCTGACATCGTAAGTAGTTCTATCTTGGCAGTGTGATTAGGCGCTTAAGCTCTTGTATTCAAACACTGACATTCATGGAAGGGCGGAATTCACGGCATTGCCTACCCTGTCACCGCCTCCAAAGGGTATAATAACGAAGAATGGCTCGTTTCCAGCACTGGAGAAATCAACCATAAGCTCACTGCAGGCAGCCAGCAGTTTCTGGGTGAGACGATGTTGCAATTCTAATATATATGGTCTTCGATACTAACGACAACATGATGCAGCCTGCAATGTGACTGTCAATGGCGAGAATGTGTTGATCTTAAGCTGGGGAAGCTCCTCTCTGAACGGCACTTATCCACTAGGGTGTACGTCCACCTCAGTCTCAGTGACCTGTAACGTACCTGGAAGCCGATGGCCTATGTGTGTGACCACTGGGTGAGCGGCTTTTTCTTCCTGAAGACCACCGGATTCCTTGTTCTTTCCACGATCGTGTCCCATGGGCTAGAGGCATGAGAGCGACAGACTCAATGAGAAACAGTAAGGTACTGTAGAAACTTGGGCATTTCCATGATCGACTGAAATTGATAACTCGGGCTTCGAGCACACAAAGCCTGATTTGATTCTGTTGTGCCTTTATCTTTCGTCTGTCAACTGTATTGCAGATCTGCTGTATCATAACATGATTAATGGTAAGGTGCTGTACAAGTCCCAGCTACCTTACCTTACTGACTCTGGTTAAATTCCCGATGCTCTCCCTTGTCGTCATGCACATCAATGCCATCCATTCGTACATGCATGCATAGGTACATGCCATGCCATGCCACGCTTTATAGTAGTAAGGTATCCCGAAACTTTTGACTCCTCGCTAAATCAAACCAATTTTCGCGGGTATTCGAAAACACACCAAAAAAACAACAACCACTGAACCGATGAATTCAGAATCCAGAATCCACGGCCGTGTGACACCTCAATTCTTCTATCATAATCGTCTTCTTAACCTTTCCTGGAAGCAATCGATGCCGCACGAGAAGTAGCCCGACTCCGAGTCCGACTGATGATACTGGTGCTTCGACTTCTGTTGTTATTGTTATTATTATGATTATGATGATTATTAACCTTGAAACTCTCTCGGGTATTGACGCGATCCAGATCGAATGGATTACCATCATAGTAGCCCGCTTGGATTCGCGCGGCGCGGGAGCGCGTGGTGGTGATGGGGGCGAAAGTGGGTTGTTCGTCGTCTTCGGTGGGGGCGGATGAGATGATGGATTCTCGTCGAGGGAGTTCTTCTTCTTCTTCTTCTTCGGCTGCTTCGGCTGGGATGTGTTCTTTTTTCTGCATCGCTGGGTGTTGCAGAGACTCGCTTTTTTCAATGTCCGTGTCGGTGAGGCCTGTTTCCGTGTCGTATCCGGCTGCTTTCATCTTTTCGTTGTTGGAATGTTTTTGTTGCTCGTCTTCTTCTTCTTCTTCTTCATCGGAAGAGGAAGAGCCAGCTTTGCTTTGCTGGCCAGCCATGTCGCGCATAAACTTGTCGGATTGCGCGGCGTATTTGCAATTGACTCGGATTCTTGCACCATACTTGTAAAATAAGAATGGGAAGGGTACGCACGCCAGCGCAAGGAACGCTGGAATCGAACTTGCCCAGTGGATTCCTAGGTTGGCGTACATTTGGGATGTGAAGAGGGGGAAGGCAGCTCCGAAGAGTGATCGAAGCACGGAATTCGCTGCGAGAACCGAGGCGGCGAAGATCGTGTAGGCGTCGATGAGGTAGTTCATGATTCCGAGGAAGATCAGGACCATGCCGAAGCCGAAGGGAGCTCCGGCCATGATGGAGACAATCCAGTGGATCGAAGGGTAGTTGGTCCATGCGAACCTATATTACTGTCAGCTTGTTGTGCCCCATGTTCTCATTTTGGAACTTGATGCACTTACCAGAAAAGCCCAATGGGAACTGCAATCGACCCCACCATACATAATGGTAGACGTGCCTCTGGAGGCGCAAAACCCTTGTGCTTGTCCGAGATTGCCACATATCGTTTGTTGTCCCAGATAGCATATGCTACTGCAACCAACATACCCACAGCCACGCCCAGGAAAGCCAGCCCGCCAATGCCAGGTGACCACCCACGACCTTGCTGGTAGACGATCGGGAAAGCGCCAAAGCACATGTACAGAGTACCATAGATGATCGCCATGTAGATGGACAGCAATAACACTATGGGCTCCTTGAAGAGTAGGATCCAGGGTCTGGAAAGCGAAGTCTTGAAGACCTCGCCGATCGATGTGTTTCCGTTCTGTATTTCGCCTTTGCTTTTGTAGAATTTCCCGGTCATCTTGCTCAATTTCTCGGCTCTTTTGCGCAGGATAACAGGAGGGTAAGTCTCTGGGAGGAGAATAGCACCAGCGATCCAGAGGATGCCGGTGAAGATGGCCATAACTCCTTGAACCCATCGCCAGCCAATAGTCTGGCCAACGAAGCCGCCTACAATGGGACCAATGACAGGACCCATGAATGGCGCTGCTGCGAACAACGACATGGCGAGACCTCGCTCTCGTGACGAGAACATGTCTGCAATAACACCTCCAGCGTTCGTGAGAGGGCTGGATCCAATAGCGCCAGCGAGGAAGCGTTGAATAATCAGTGTCCAGATGTTTTGGGAGCCGGCTGCACCAGCGTTGAAGGCAGTCAGGCCTGCGTAGGTGCCGAAGAAGAGGTACTGTCTCCCGAATAACTCGGACATGGGCGCCCATCTGTATTATTATCAGCACTCTTTATATCCCACCAAATTTTCCCAGGCGCGATCCGACTTACAGCAGAGGTCCAATTGCGAATCCCAAAACGAACAACGATACACCAAGTGTAGCGACTTCTTGACTACATCCAAACTCTTTAATGATTTCCCTCGTACCGCCAGAGTACGCACTCGACACGAACGCAACAGCGAGTGTGGCCAACGCGACCAGCATAGTAAGACTCCATTTCTTGACCTCGCTATAAAGCATAGGATTTCTCGGGTCATTGTCTATCCAGACCACGACATAGGGGTCGTCTTCCGTTCCTGAGCCGTCATAGTCCCAATTCTCGACTTCTGGACTGATGCCACTTTGGTCCAATACTTGTCGAAAATGGTTGATGGGCGTTGGTTTGCCGGACTCCACGTCCTTGTCTGCCATGGTCGAATAGTGATCCTCGTCAGATTGCGAATCCTCGCGTGCGTGCACGGATAGCGTGCAAGGTAGATGGCGCGGTTCACTTCCTGGGGAGGATGATGGTATTGACTTTGTTATTTGTTTCTCGATCAACAACAACAACAACTCGGCGACTGTTCCGTCTGTCTTTGAAGGAGAATCCGACAATATTATCCAGGCTGTCGCTCCCTAGTCTGATCGTGTGTTAGCCTCTGGGAACCACGTCGACGTTGTAAACAGGCTTTCTGTATAGCGGTTTTGCTCTTTTGGTGTGTCCGCGCTCAACCCAGGGATATCCAGCCCAGCAAAAAAGGTGTATCTGTACTCCAATGTGTGACTACGCACGACGGGAGGCAGGACAATAGAAATCGAGCACAACGGGACACGGCTGGGGGGGTTTTATTCAAAAGCAGTCGGAAGAAGCAACACAGCAGAAGTCGGCGAAAGGAAGCAAACACGACTGTAACTCCGTGTCCATATGGGTAGAAACAGTGAATAACCGATGACGACGGGGAACCTTCTTCTCGTGGAGTGGCGTCTATGGTACCGACCAGTGGAATTGCACAGGAGGAATGCCATCCCGTCTCACCGTCCTACAGTACCAAGCAACGCAACCAAACACCGAAAGCACGTCCCTCCATCACGAGCTGAAATTTCTGTCTTCCACCCCCTTTTTCTATCATCAAACAGAGATGTCAGAGAGTACCTTAGTGTTCGTCGGCTTCGTCGTATTCATCGTTGTAGGGGTGTCATATAGCGTTGTGGACCTCAGGAGAGGCGTTGTTGTTGTTGAGACTCGGCAATATCAAAGCTTCCTATTCGCCTGGCACGGTAAGAACGGCATCGGGGGTCGGCGCTGACCAGCGCCGAGCCGAGGCAAGTCGGAAAGGACACCGCAGAACAATGATCCATGGAAGAACAGAAGATCACAAGGGATAGACACGCGTTCATGCATAAGGTAATACATGCGAGGGACTACCGGTCCGTGGGTCTCGTGATGACCAACTGACTGTCATCAATCATGTTCATAATCAGCAGTGTTTACTATATACCTTAAAGAAGCAGAGAGACGACGATATGAGAAAAAAACTACATATTTGTACCAATAAGGGAACAAACCTCCCAATTTACCCGGGGCAGTAATACTATTCGATGTTTGGTATAATAGAATGTACGAGGTGCTGAGGAGATATGGCGAGGAGGGAGTGGCGTGGAGGGAGAAAGAGAATGAGGTAACTTCAATGTTATGGCAAGGGTTCTAGGTGAGGGTAGGAAGGGTATGACAAAATGTCCATGTCACCTCAAAAATGCTATGAAATGCTTGCGCTATGCTACCTCATCGTCGTAATCATCATCATTCCATCCCAAAGCATCGTAAATGGAATTCCCTTTATTGGATTTGCGAGTCCCAGTGGCTTCATCCTTGGTTCGTCCTCCCACTCCTTTTCCCACCATCGCCGAGAAAGAGCTCGAAAGACCAATCCCAGCATCATCACGCTGTATAGAAGACAGCACCCCTGTAGGTGAAGATTGTACTACGTCTGCGGAACCACACCACTTCGATATTGGCGTCTCAGCCAGAGAAGGCATTCTCAGCGGTTTCATTGTCGTACCGCCCACTGCTTCGTGCGCGATAGCAGCACGACTGAGCGTGGGCGACTCGATGAGAAGAGTGCCAGGTTCTCTAGCAAGTCCAACTGGCATGAATCTTGCAAACCCACGAGATGGTGTCTCTAGAACGTTCTTCTGTTGTCTCTGGCGATGGCCGGTTTGTGGGATGGTGAAAGTGCTCACTGGCACGACGTCTGGCTCAGCTTGAAGTCGAATAGATGTAGATGGTACAACAGCAGTGGAGCCAGAGCCATGTTCTCCCACGGTGTGATCTTGATGTGCTGCACGACGTCGAGGAGCTGGAGTCGCTTTTATATGTCTTGGGGTGGCAGTTACGATTTTAGCTTCCCGCGATCCACTGTGATTGCGCTGCGTGTGCGACTTGCTGGGTTTGCCACGAGCGAGCGCCCTCGCGAAGCTCTCATCTGCGTTTCTAGCAGTCTCCTCGGTGGCAAGAGCTCGATTGGGCTTTCTAATGCCATTCAAAGCGTCACGCAAGATCTTGTCCTCAACGGACTTGTTCTTGGCTGCCTTTTGCTGCAAGTTCTGCGACATCGCTGACAAGTCAATCTGCTTGTGTCGGGCAGCATACTGGTCCAAAACCGTGGTTCGCTTCCTGGGGACCCCCTTCGTAGCTTCGATATTCTGGAGAGACAGTGATGGGGTCTCGCTATTTTCCCTCTTAATGAGAGTAGCGAGAGCGTCCAGATCAGTGGCGGACCTATGGAGACCAGGAGGGTGCTTGCCAATCTTGTTGAGCGTGTCTGTAGAAGTTCGGCCGAGGGGCTTTCTTGCTTTCTTCTCAAGTGGCTGTCGGATTGTGGGTTCCCCAGGCTTTCGAGATATGGGAGCCGCTGTCGAACTTTTATCCATCGTTCGTGGAGCACTCGGGCCACCCAGTTTCTTGCTGGTAGAGTTTGCGATCTCGTAGATGCGTGAAGCAAAAAAGGGAATGATAACTTCAGTGGCAAAGGTTCTGAGCTCGTCCTTGGTGTCTGGCCTAGCACTTCCATTCTCATCCTCTCTTGTCTTTACCGGGGAAGAATCTAGAGTGTAGAAGATGTTGAGACGCTCAATCAAGGTCTCAAGAATGGCAGTCATGTTGGCATCTTTCTTCTTGCGTTGCTTCTTGTCCAAATCCGCTGGCCTGTGTTCTTGGTTTTGCGATTCCGGATCCTGCACGCCGTTCGCCGCAGGTACTGCAGGCAAAAGTGGTGTGCTGGCCTCGAGAGCTAGAATCTCCATGGCTATGATCACTTGAAGCAAAGTCTCTCGAATGCGTACAACCTGTGCTCGCCGCCGCAGGACTGCCTCGAAGGTCTCATTGGACACGGAGTCTTTACCATTTCCTTCCAACTTCTGCCACCACTGCTCGATGTGGTCCTGCTCACCAACGAAAAGCCCCTGCTTGTCGCGCTTTGGTTTCCACTTCCGTTTTCTCTTGGGTTTGGCTGGCATCGTTCCAGGTGTTTCAAGAGTAGCAAATTCCTTGACCAGTTCGAGGAGCACATCGCGGAACTTCTTATCCATAATGGCCGAAGTTAAGACGGTCCCTCGCAAGAAGCTAATCAGATCAGCGGGGCGCGATGAGAATGCGGCTCTTGTGCGAGCAAGAGGACCTTTGACAAAGTATGCCAATGGCGTTCTCGACAGGTACAAAGCGTCCAGATACTGTCTGGCCAATTCCTGCAAAGAGTCGTCAAGCGATGTAGGCTGGGCTAGGAGCCTGTCATCCGTCATATTGTCTACCGCCTCAACCTGATCTGCTGTTTGTGAGGGTTCGGAGTGCCGCATGGAAAGTGTTGGCATTGTGCTAATTGCATCCAGGACAGTATGCTGAACATCCACAGCAGCCGCCTTCCACCATGGCTGACCACTCTCGCGCGGCGATTCGAATGCCCGCCGCTTGGATAGCGACTCCGATGGGCGGAAGTCTGATATCGCCCTTCCAAGTATTTCGTCCTTGGTCACGCATTTCGCAAGCCGACATAATGCATATTTGCGCCTCTGTACGCGTTCAATGGCGTACAGCCTCTTTTCCGAACCATCCTCCACGATCAAAACACTTGATACCTGTCCATAAGTATGGCAAGCTTCCAGGATGCGCACATGCGCCACGAAGAGTCGACTACCGTGCTGAGCAGTATCCAGATAAGCCAGCGGTAATTGTGAGCGTGGCAGCAGACATTGTGGGATGAAGGTTTGCGGGGCCGCGAACGGATTGGAGGAGTTGGGGCGTATCGCGAACGGACGACGATCGAGGTCGATTTTCTCGTCGCTGAGGTCGTCCCGTTTGCGTTTGTTCGTGGGGCTGTCTATTTCTGTGTCGCGTATGTTGTTGTCGTTGTTGATAGACTCGTTATGAATGGACATATTCCATAGCAGCAGTAGACAGCCGTATCAATATCATGAAGCATACAACTGCGAGTAAGAGGAATAGAGGCGGTAGAGTGGTGAGGAAGTGGTGATGAAGTGGTGATTGTTTGTACTTTCGAGAGACGCGGTGGTGTAGGACGCGATTACGGATAGACGGGAGGGAGATCGGCGATCTTTTGTGCCGATGAGAGCCGGGTGGAAGAAATATCGCCTCAGGCTCTATCTCTGCTGAGTCAGTCAAACCTCATCGAACCTCAAAGCTGGTCAATTTGGTTTGCCAATTTTGATTGAGGTTTGAACTTTGATTGAGGTTTGGACTTTGATTGAGGTTTGGGCTTTGATTGAGGCTTGGACTTTGATTGAGGTTTGATTGAAGTTTGGGGTCAAACCTCATTCAAAATCCTGGTACAACTTTGATTCGGGATCTACCCAAATTATTGAAGCAGGCCTTACCTGTTACCTTATTGACTGCCTGATTAGTCAGTAAGCAAGAGATAGGTATCCGGGGACCGGCCCCATTTTCGTCCACATTTCACGTCTTCCTGCACTCACAACCATAGGTGCGGGTATATGCATCAGAGGCGACCGCAAGAGCAGCTATCGCGGAGACATATACCTCTCCGCGACTCTGAAAACATATCTGGCATTAATGGCTTCTCCTACAGAGCAGCACCAAGCTCCATCATTATGCTACCTCTTCCGCCTTCCCCTCGAGCTCCGCCAACAGATATACAGCTTCCTCCTGCCAGCAGAGAACAACTTCACTCCTATTCCTGCTGCGGGGATCAATTCAGTAGACTACCGGCCGCCCTCCATGTCACTTCTGACTATCCACCCGACTATAACCGAAGAAATCCTCGATTATTTCTACAGTATATCAACGTGGAAAATCATTTGCGGCCACTCGTACAACTACTTCCGCATAGATCCCGATCTCAAGAACTTGGACCGGAGCACTTGCCTGTCACGTATCAAGAAGGTAGAGATTATGTTCTTTCTTGACGTACGTCTCATTCAAAAATACCTATTCCGATCTATATGCATTCTACAGAAACCATCCATATCGTAACGCACTCTGCTTGGCCTAGCATACAACATACGTACACATCGCTGAACGGAAACAATATAGGGCAACTTCATCAATGACTACCCAAGTTTCGGCATCTCGGCCCTCTGCACGGAGATTGCGAAACGAGCAAGCAGAGCATGCCAAGTTCTGTTGAAGGCTACCGAGTTGAGAATGGTAGTTGTAAGTTGGAGGGATACTACGTCTAATAGGAATAGAAATTGGGAGTTGAGATATGATATTCTCACTCCTTTGCGATCGTTGACAGATTTGGGGAAGTATCCGAGCTTGAGATTCGAGGTTGGTAGTTCCAATGCCGAAGAATTCGATCGAGATAATTTCGCTGTTGCGCTGTCACGAGTTGTTGGGGACAGGATGATGCGAAACTAGACCTTTTGAGGAGGGTGGAGGATGGCCTCAGATGAAGCCAAGTGATGGGATGTCGTGTTCTAACATGAGCTGGATTATGAGGGAATTCGAGGGACTAGGCGAGAAGTCCATTTCGGCCTCTCTACAACATAGCACTGTCTACGTCGCTCCGAGCAGGCCCAATCTTCTCATTGGCCTGTATTCTGATTCGAAGATGCGGCTGTTGAAAACGTATACTAGACTTGCACATTCAAGATTTGGAGGTAGAGATGCCTTGGATACCTTACAAACTTGCTCACTCCGTCTTTTCCTTTCTCTTTTTCGTCCCCTCTCCTACCAAGACAGCTACATCCTCTGCAGTCTGGCCTCTTCGCCTGTTCCCAATGACTTCATTGCCAAGTTCAGTCCCATCGGCAACAAGTTCATATATATCGGCTATGGCACGAAAAGGCGATTCGTTCCCTTCGAACCCACCATCTACCTCGAATGTTTTCGCGATTTCCCGCATCTCGTCAACCCACCTAGTCACATTTTCATTATTTTCCAGACATAGATAAGGAGGCCACAGGAGAGAAAGGAAAAGAAAGAAAGCAAGAAAGTAAGTGCTTACCGATAAGCCTTCGGTGCCATCCCAACCAACCCCCTCTCAGCCCTGCCCCTGACTCCCGGTGAATGCTCATCAAGCTCTTGCTGCAACTCCTCCAAAACTCCAAGACTCTTTGCTGTGGTAAACGACCCTATAGCCAGAGCTGTGAATCCCTTGGAGAGAGAAGCGAAACACATTTTCAATCCAGAAGCAGAACCCACCACGTCGGAGATATGTCGCGTGTTCAGGACTTGTGCGAGGTCAGCTTGTAGATGATGAGGTCCGGATAGTGGGATGCTAGGACGAGTCCATCCGCCATTATTACCCGAGGAGGAGGAGGAGTCGTTAGGCTTGGGGGGTCCACCGATAATGCCCCCATCTATCATCTTGACTTTGGCATCTTGAGAAGCAGAAGAAGAAAACAGTGCATCGATCTCCCGGGCTCTCGCTGGACTGATAGCGTTGAGATCCAGAAAGTATAGCGATTCCTTCCGCTCGACATGCTTGTACTTGGGGCTGGAAGTAGCTTCCGCAATCCTTTTGGCGACCTCAACAGCATCGCGAGGTGGTACAATCGATAAGATGACATCGGATGCATTGCAGAGCTCAGTGTCGTCGGCGACTATTTGAATGGAATTTGCTTGGGCTCGGTCATATGTGGCTTTGCTGGTTGCTAAGGTTAAGCTCACTTGCTGAACATCTGCGAAGGGTGAGTAGTGGGCTGTCTATATCCATACCTTCTTCCGGAGATGTTTGTAATGACTGTGTAATCGTGAGCTATGAGCAGTCTAGCTATGCCTAGGCCCATATCTCCAATGGAGATGATGCCAAGAGTGGCACGAGACATTCCGGCGGTACTACTGTAGTAAGGCAATATGGTGGCGGGCAGGTAAGCTATCGTCGTGAAGCGATGTGCAGTAATGATGTGTTGAATCACGTGAAGATATATTCAACCCCGCTGTGCTATGGAGTAGATACATGTACCTGACATACACATATAGAGAGGTATTGCTCGTTCTGCACTACATGTAGTCTTCAACTTCGACCACGTTGTCTATTGTCTGTCTAGCTCACACGTTGCTTCAACCTTTAGCTTGACGATCTTGCAGCATTGCTAAAATGGGCTAAAATGTAGCAAGAATTGTGGTAACAACAAAGTCAAGCCGTCATGCCGCTGTACCGTATTTTGACCTAGTCAAATTGATGATTGCGTCAGTGAATGTCATGATGTGCATAGGTACATGTAGTTCTATGGCTTGGAGGGGTACAACAGCATTTTAACTCACAATGCTTCTGACACCACCTGCTATACTCTCTTGAATCGATCGAACGAAGCATCATTCAGGCTCAAGAATCCTCACTCCCGACCAGCAAAACACACCTTTCCACACGATGCCTCGCGCTGTTGCACCTCCTCCAAGCGGAGAGTTCCAAGTCAAGCTCAGCAAGCCATTCGCCGGTTGGTATATGACTGGTAGGAGAAGACTTCCATTCGAGTGCTAATGATGCTTCGGATCTGTAGGCGAACCCAAACTCACCATCGAAGTCCTCGGCGAACCTAACCGCTCCGCCGTCGTTCGACAAACCCAATACACCGGCAACAACAAATCTTCAGAGAAGACTGGAGATGTCTCTTCGTGCGTGGTACTGCATGCGAACACTGTCTTGAACCATTAATCTAACAAGAATGTCTTCCAGTGACGACGTGAACGAGCTCCTAAAACTAGTTCAGGAACTCCGAGGATTCCCATCGAGCGCATCGAAGGATATCTATGGCGCGGATGTGAAGGTTGATTTCAACACCTTCGATATCCAGTGGTCGAATGACGAGGAGGAGGCCAGCGAGGGAGATATTGAGAAAGAGCAAAAGGATGACTTCAAGAGAATCGCTGATAGCATCGAGGCTCTCGCTCGACAGTTCGCGACGAATGACTCTGCCATCTAACAAGGAGGGACGTTGTTGTATATTTGCCAGGAATACAGGATAGCTGCGAAAGAGTTAGCAGTTTACCTGGAGCTCAATTCATATTCTGCATAGTCCCTCGCTTCATTGCGAATGCTTTTGTCCAACATTCTACACGCAATGCCGACATTATCCAAACTCCTCTCGCCTTGTCGTTACCGCTATCCCCGCTCCGTCTTTCCACTATCGACCTTTGGTAACTCGTGCTCGTAGGCAGTAGCGCAGCAGAACAGTCCATCTGGGCGCCTGTCTGTAGCTTCTGCATCTCTCGCAGCTGATTGGAGCTATTGCTAGTATCCTTCATAGAACAGCAATTGAACCAGTACAAGGGCGTAGATCACAGTACCAATAACCCGCCGCGGCCATCATTTCAGATACAGCCTGTTGATTGAATGAGGATTTGCGAAGCTAGCAACACGAATAATGGTCAGCAATAATTCCATTTGCAGTGGTCTGAGTATACCGTGCCTCGAGTTTCCCGACGACTTCACATGCCCATACTCGATTCCGGCATGGGCCGTGTTCCCGCTCTTCGTTCCTTTCGCCTATGATATGGGGGTCAAGCGCCGGCAAATATAGAAGCTCCATGTATACAGCTCTTTCCTGTGAATCGTGTCAGGTGAGGTACATGTACATGTACATGTAGCAACATGATAGGAGCTACGTCATCATCGCAGATGCACTCAGCTGCCAAAACTTGGTACGCATCCTCATATACATTACCTGTCGAAGCATTTCCTGCTGTAAAATCAACCGTAAACTCCAAACACCCAGAAACAAACTCACTCACCAACTCAAACCGCCACCACAACATCATCAACATCAACAATCATGCCTCTCGTAGTTCCAGGTCTCCAGTCCAACGACGGCGGCAAGACGAGCGAGTGGATGAACAAGCTCGTAGGCAAGAAGATTGGCAACACCTCGGATGAGACTGTACGTTTTGACACCCACATCCCCCGATGCCGAACACAATAATGACTGACGCCTCGACATCAGACCTTTGCCAAGACCGATCTCCCAGAACAACACCGCGTTGTCAAGCAAGGAGATATGATGACTATGGACCACAACCCAAACAGGTCAGTTTCAGAAACTGGAAGAAAGGATTGGAGCTTCGCGGGTACTGACCGGTTGGCGCGTTTCTTCGTACTCTAGATTGAACGTGCATACCGCCGAGGACGGCACTGTTGAGAAGGTTACACACGGTTGAGGGTAGTCAGGAGTGTGAGCTGTCTCTCGTGTAAAGGCAGGCGTGGCAGCAGGACATGACATGGCATGATGAATGACTTGAGATGATATGATGCAGATGTGGCAGAGCTCCCCGATGAATGGATAAGGTAGCGTTGTATCCTACAGTACCTACACGGCGTGTAGCTGAATCCTCACACAGAGCCTAGCCTCATATCAGATGATGAGTTCCCGCTTTTCCAGTCTCCGGCTGTAACGCTCCTCCAGTGTCTGGAAATTCGGTAGAATTTTCCTCCTGTGTGCCTTGTTACTGTTGTTGTCCAAGTGTATTTATTAACCTGTTGGAGGTTGGTCCGCTCCTTACACATCCCGGAGCTAATTAGTGTTCTTCCGATCCCAGACTGTGGCGTAGGATGTTGTTGTGGCGCACTATCGTACTGTATACAGGTAGTGTATACCTGGGCATGTCGGTGGTTGCCGGAAGTAGAACTAATGGGGACTTATAGCTTTCCAACATACTCCCTCTAGCACGAACGACCACAGGTACGTGAGAACTAGGACTACCTTATGTCTGCTCTGGGAGGTTTGCACTCGCCCCCACCGGCTGTCGCGCTGACCTGCTTCCCAAAACGGGTTCCTGTACCCGATTTTCAGGATACCGCAACTCTGACCTTCGTCTGCATAAAAGCGCGTTTGGGACATCGCTCCTACCGACTTGTAGGATCGCCGCTCTGTCTCCCTCCGATACCGCATATTGCCACAGCTATATGGCTTCGCCTTGGATAAGGTCGCCTCGAAAAGGTTAGTAAGTTGACCCCACCGTCTTACAACCTGGCCGTGCCCGCGTTAGTGACTTCTATGCGTCCTTCTCTTTCCTCTATCTTCCTCTAACTTCATCTCTACGACTTGTATTGCGGCAGCTTCCTTGCTATCTTTATCTTTACGACTTGTATCGCGACAGCTGTCAAGTAACAGATAGACTCCTTGATTGGTCCCTTGATACTTACTCGATGCTCCTCATACATCCAAATCAAAGGGCCAAATCGCTCGCAAAGTCTCTTCGTCCTTAACCGTCTCTGATGGATCAGGGTCGTCATTTTCGAGCACAGCCTGCAAACAGCCATGAAAAAGCTCATTATGGTATTTTATGGTCGCCTCATACGCTTCCACTCGCACCCATCCATCAGTCTGGCATTCCAACAAACCAGCTAGGTCCTTTTTAAGAGTCTGAGCGGCGACAAACAAATCGTATAACTTCTTATCTTCACGGATGAGATCGACATCAATCTCGGGCCGATCGACTCGTAAATCCAAATCGCTCCAATGCTCCAACGTTTCGGCCAGTTCGTGCCGGTAAGCCGCGATGCCGTCTTTCCAAGTACGATAACAGTACATGTAAGGCCGGAAAATGTTCTCATCCATCCGCTGAGCCGCCGCAAGCTTTGGTATCAAGAAGGCTGAGCATAATGCAAAAGTCTGGACACATAACTCATCGTTCGAGTTGGCGAAGTCTGGTGTTTGATCGGCGTACCAGAAAGCAGGCTCCACGCTGGTACCCTGCCAGTCGATGATGTCGGTGACGATTGTCGGGTCATGTTCGGAAACGAAGATGTTGCGAGCGTGGAGATCTGGGTGGTACAGGAGCGGTTTCGAGGCATTCTGTACACTCGGGCTAGCCGATATGGCCCGCAAGACGGAGCGACCCGTGCTTAGAATGTCACAGTGCTCTTGGGGTGAGCCCTGGTATGGAGGGCCCGGTGCGATTGTAGGCTTAGCAGGGACACGTGCAATGCCCACATCGACAAGACTGTCCGCAAATCCCTGCAAGTCTCTCCCTACAAGATCTAATCAGCCTGATAGTTTCCAAATGGGCCTGGAAGCTTACATGGACCGCGATGAATTGGCGTACGGCTTGTGCTGTCGCTGTCCCAGTATATGATACCGCAGTGTTGTGAAAGACAAAACCCGGGATCTAGGTCGAACTTCTCCGTTGATACCAGGGAGATTTCTTCACGGAGATATAGGCTGCCGTAACCAGAAAACTCCAGATTCTGAAGCTGCTTCATGTTTTGAAAAATCGAATCGATGCAAGACACCCTCTGCGGCCCTGTCATCTGAGGCCATTTCTCACTGAGCATTACTCCGCGAGCTTCTGTCATGATGATGTACTCGCACCCCACGGGATTCTGAGGATCCGAATTCCATTCAATCACACGAGGGATTGGAACGGTCGTATGCTGCTGTACTGTCTGGCTTAAGTGAGCGCTCAGTCATACAGATGCAAGTCCTTTGAAGGTACGTACAGTAGGCAATGGTGGCCACCTCGGATGCAGTGGCTAGTCTCTGTGGCAGATCAACACCCGGATACGGAAGCTTTGCTACAATTTTGGATCCAGAATCCAAGTACATAATGAAGATGCGATTGAACCCGCCTTCCTTCTTCTGCCATGATCTCACAGCCGTCGCACCTGGGGAAAGCCTTACGACTCGGTCGCAAAGGAGCTGGAAATCGAAGTCGACGTAGCGCGCCTGTCTTCTAGCTGCATCGTCACGGAGCCATCTCCCACATGTATAATGATGCGGATCTGATTGAATCATGTTTGAAAAGCCCTTCCAGGATGTGTGAGGCGCGATGATGTGACCAGGACTCTGGCCCCGAATCAAGTGAGTGGGAGTCTTCGCAAATATACGACCATCACCAAGGGTACCAGCACGCCAGCTTGATGCACGAAACGTGTGCCACATCGTAACGCAGATTCTGTGATGGTATGAAAGAACGACGCGATAGTAGGAAGCGCGCGTGAAGGTCGAACAGCGGTATGACTAGTGGCTTGGCGGCTTGGCGATTCGATTGGCTCTGGTACAAAGTTGACGAGTGCGGTCTGCTTGGATTACTGCCTTGAGACTTGAGTTCCAGAGCCATGCACCGGCTGGGCGCATCCCGTCCGCTCTGCCATATATAAGCACGTAATCGCTGGATTAGTATTACATTCCTCTGCAGCCTATATGTTTTGCTTCATGTAGAACTATAGGTACTGTAACCTCAGAACAAAGCTGCAGGCTAAGCTACCCCTAGGCGAAGAAGCTTGACATCAATCAACCCCAGCCACGTCATACATTCGGGTGCCTTCTTCACTTCTTCACGCAGAGTTAATTCTACAGTGCTCCTTCCTTTCCCCGGGCTAAACAACCTGATTCTCGTCCAGCTTCGTTGCTCTTCTGTTCTCGCCTACTGCTCAGCAAGCGGTATAGTTCTCGAGATAAGGGCCTGGAGATAAGCAAGAAAATTGAACAAGAAGCTCGGAAAACCTCAGCTACTAGATATCGAAGGTCTGCAGAGAGCCGGAGGAGCAAGACACAGACGATCACAGCATCACCTACAAGAAGAAAAAGAAGAAGAAGAAGAAGAAGAAGAACACCAAACATGTCTACCTCCATCCTCAACAAAGCCAAACAAGCCCTCCAGAAAGACGACAAAAATGCCGCCCCCGTCAAACTCGCCAACATCCCCGTCCACGGCATAGGCTACGGCCTAATGGGTCTGACATGGCGAAAAAACCCACCATCCCAATCCCAAGCCTTCTCTGCCATGAAAACTGCCCTCGAGAGCGGGGCAAATTTCTGGAATGGAGGAGAACTCTACGGTACACCTGCTCGGAACTCGCTTCATCTGCTCAACGAATACTTCACGCAGAACCCTTCCGACGCGGACAAAGTGGTGGTTTCTATCAAAGGGGGTGTCAAACCGGGTACGTTGAATCCGGATGGGAGTGCGGAGAATACGAAGAGGAGCATTGAAGAGTGTTTGAAGGTCTTGGATGGGAAGAAGAAGTTGGATTTGTACGAGGCTGCGAGAGTAGATCCTGAGGTTCCCATTGAGATTTCGGTGAGGACTGCAAACGAGTATGTCAAGGCTGGGAAGTTGGGAGGGATTTCATTGTCGGAGTGTAGTGCGAATTCTATTCGACGAGCTGCTAAAATTGCTAAGATTGAAGCTGTGGAGGTGGAGTTCTCGCTGTGGGCTACTGAGATTCTGGAAAATGGTGTTGCGGCGGCTTGTGCGGAGCTGGATATCCCGATTGTGGCCTACTCGCCCCTGGGGAGAGGCTTCCTTACTGGACAGATCAAGAAGCCGGAAGATATCCCAGAAGACGATATGCGCAGGAATATGCCACGCTTCCAACCCGAGAACTTCGATCAGAACCTGAAGCTGGTCACGGAAGTTGAGAAGCTTGCGCAGAGGAAGGGCGTCAAGCCAAGTCAACTTGCTATCGCCTGGGTGAGGGCCCAGTCAAGCAAGCCTGGGTTGCCAAAATTTATTCCAATTCCTGGCGCAAGCTCTCCGGAGAGGGTCAAGGAGAATATGGTCGAGGTGGACCTCAGCGAGGCGGATGTCAAGGAGATTGACAGTCTCATTACTAGTTTCACAATCGCCGGTGGGAGGTATGGCCATGGATCGCACTTGGAATTTGGTGATTCGCCTGAGCTCAAGGAGTAGTAAAACCGAGTCGGGGGAAGAGGTGGTCATCTCAGGACTGTAATGCATGTCAGTCTCGAAATCAACTCTCGCTATTCAAAAGAGTACAAAACAGATCATCTACGTCAGATCAAGTGTAGTGTTAAGTTAATCACCATTCGGTTGAAGAGACCATACGCCGAAACGCAAGCCTTCCATCCGTCGGCATTGCAGAACTCAATGTGATCATCATTCGTGTAGGGTTGGAGAGGAAGTGGAGAGCTTACCACAATCTCTACCTTCTATTCCTTGGGCACAAGTCAATCGTCTTCTTGGCAGACACCATGAACCTTCAATGGCCAATTGCTGCTGAATGCACACTGACTCCAAACCCTCATCTCAGCCGGCGATGTTCGTGATGTTCGGCGCCTCATATGTCTCCAGCTGTCGCGTGCCCTTCCTCAACAGAAACTCAATTGAGCCAAAGTCTTTTCTGTCCATGTGCAAATGCTTTTCAAACTCTCGTCGGGCAAAACTTTCAAAGTTGGGACGAGTTTCTGTCGGCTTCTTTCGCGCTGCTCGTAAGCAGTTCCGGTAGAGGGCGAGGACATCTCGTTGCAGGCCGGAGAGACGCGCCATGGTGGGCTTATCTGCAATTATGGAACTATGGTGATATGGAGGATGGTGGTGGATGGCGATGAAGACAGCATTGCTAATGTCTTTCTGTGATGTCAATGATGGAAAGAAGAGCACTTGATGCTGTGAAATGCACGTCCCACCTTGGTCGATCAATCGGAGCTAGAACTAGAATAGCGCAGCCGAGGAACTGCCTGATCCATACTGACCGGGTACCTTACTGTGTATCTACACCGAGTACCTACATGTACTTCTGACTTCTGTTCCCAGACAATGGAGCTTCGGATACCAATGTAATCTTCGCTGAACACCGAGAACATGTCACGCGTCGACACTCCCGATAATGCGAGCATCATCTCCGCCCACTCCTCGCGCCCACCAACGCTGCAATCGGTTCGTGTCAACCAGGTCTTCACACTCGACACCTTCAGCAGCAAGGACTTCATCGTCAAGGACTTTGTGGAGTCGCTGTCCGACTCTGCGACTACAGCACGACGATCGGTACCCGCGTCGGCCGTAGCCAATAATGCGCAGACCAGCCAGGCATTCGATCCAAAGCCATTGATCCGGACCTTCGAGCATGCTCTGAACAAGCTGAAAAACCTGAGCGAGGACCTGCAGGAACGGGAGAATGAGCTGAGTGCAAGCGTGCGGAAGGCCGAAGTGCAACACAACACCAACATCAGATCGCGAGAGCAGGAGTTGGAACGTGCCATTGGATCTTTCCGCCGCCTGGAGCGGACGCTGGACGGTGATGGTGACGCAGGAGGCAATGCGGCCATGCGCATCGGAGAACGGCTAGAGGAGCTGGACAAGCAACGACAGAGGGCACAGGATGCCAAATTCGTCTTGCAATGCTGGCTTGAGGTCAGTGAGCGAGGCGACTTGTCCAGTCTGGATGATGTGCGCAAGATGAGCGGGGGCGAGGGCAAAGTTCGATGTGCGCATATTGCACGTCAGCTGCTGAAGATTTCGCAAAGGCTAGATGGTAGCACAGAAGCACCCAAGACGAATGGAACACATTTCACAGATGGAGTTAATGGTATGCACGATAACGACTCAACTGACAGCATTCGGAAGCCCAGCAATGGGGCCAAACCACGAGAAATTATCGAGAAGTTTCTAGAAATGTTGGAAAAGGACCTCTTGAAGTCCTTTGATGATTTCTACCGGAGGCAGAACTTTGAAGGTATGCGCGAATGCGCAGTGGCTTTGCAAGACTTCAGCGATGGCAACTCGGTCATATCGCTATTTGTCAACCAACATCAGTTCTTCATCGATGGGTCGCAGCTGGTCAACGAGGAGCTCGCAGTGGACAATGAGACATGGGATCGTCTCGCTGATCCCGATACTGAACCTCCTGGGGTGGAGCCGAGCTTGCAGTCTCTGATCGACGAAGTGAAGGTTGTTGTCCAGGAGGAGAGCTTCATCATCAAACGCGCTTTCCCATATTACGAAGATGTATTGGCGCGATTTATCCAGCGAGTCTTCCAGCAATCAATACAGCAACGTCTGGAAATGGTGCTGGAGAAGGCAGATAGCATATCATCGCTTGCCTTTCTTCGATCATTACAAGCATCACGATCATACATTGCCGCGTTGGTTGAAGAATTGAAAATCCATGGACTCACAGAACACCCTGAGCCGGCCACCTCCACCACTGCGGCAGTACTGGATCAGCAACTGGATGAGCTTTTTGTGCCCTACTTCACAGGCGCAAGCTACATTGAGCGCGAGAAACGCAACTTGGGAGAGATATTCGAGGGCTTACTGTTCAAGTTCACACTCTACCACTCCCGCAGGCGGAAAGTGCACGTGCAGTCTCATACGTACCTCGGTGCCATATCCGCACGTAGCAAGGAGTTCATCAGTAGCGCGCGTGACGCTTACATGGAAAGGCTAGACAGCGCTGATCTGCAGCCTGCCCAGAAGAAGATGTTACTAAGAGTGGCAGGACTGCACAGTACCAAAGACAACACCGGCGCAAATGATATTGACGTGACGGACGAAGACGGCCATCTGAGCTTGCCATTTACAAAACGTATGCTCAAGTGGCTAGCAGAAGGAGTCGGACGGGAGCTTGAGTTGGCCAGCGGGGGCAACGAGACACCCAAGGAAGTGCGCGAGCTTCTGAATCTCCTCATAACGCACATGGGAGAAATCTACCTCGAAACAGCACTGGACGCGGCAAACGACTCAGCAGCTGCGGCAGAAGCCAACACGAAAACCGAACCTGACCTCAACTATGTTGCCGACCTGCGAACAGCTATCAGCGTGTTGCATCTCATGCTTACCACAATTCAAATGCTCCTCCTGCCCCTCGCAGCAAGCAACCTCACGATTCGACGTGAGTTGGAAAAGCAAACGAGCAATTTCGTCGATCGCATGGAATTGAAAATCGACACCGTACTTCAGCGCACTCTAGATGCGAGCTTGAGCTGGACGCAGAAAGTGTTATCTGGCCAGAAGCGCACCGACTATCGACCCAAAGATGAACTGAACCTGCAACTAGAATTCCAAACCAGCACGTGTCATGCTGTCTTCACCTTCTTGAGTCGTTTACATTCTCGAGCCAAGACTGCTCTTCAGTCTTCGGGGAAAGTGCTCGAGGCTTTTTCTCTCGAGCTCGCCATCGGCCTCCGAGGATTGTTGTTACAACACTTCAAATCCTACCAGATCTCGCAAACGGGAGCTTTGTTGGCGAGTAAAGACATTACCAAATATATTGAACTATTGCGATCGTGGGACTTGCCAGCGAGTTTTGATCCTTCATTTGAAGTTCTGACGGAGATAGCGAATCTGTTTGTCATTGGGCCTGAGGCGTTGAGAGATCGATTGCGTAATTTTGGGGTGGGAGTGGCAGGTTTGCAAGGGGTGGAGAAGGGAGATCTGAGGGCTTATATATTGAGGAGGGAGGATAGTGGCAGTGTGGGTGTGCAGACTGTGTTGAATGCGTTGTAATGGTCTCTTCTGTGCTCGTGATAAGTAAGGTAGATGAGCAGAGAGTGGCAATGGGTGGGAATATGAAGTGAAATGCAATGCAATGGGCCTGACGGTGGAGCTTGTGGGACCACTGGGTGTCGGCAAATTCGGATCAGATAACAACAAGCGCTGCTGCCAATGACCAGCAGCAACACGTCCCGCATCAAGCATCAATTTAGTCCGTCCCACGCTGACGGAAGAATGGGTACGGTCACATGGCCACGAACGATGTGACAGACTACAGTTCTATAGCATAGCACGGCGTTTGAATGCTGGCCGAAGATGCCTACCCAGACATGCAGCAGCCTCTCCACACATTCTGCAGCTCAGGATGCATGCATGAGGTAGCTAGGTGGGTGCTTTGTGTGAAATTTTGAGTCCGACCATCGGGGCTCTTGTGTTGTTTCTCCAAGACAACCACTGCAAGTCTGCAAACTCCTCTTTCTCTCTTCTCGTCTCTTCTCTTTCCCTCTCCGCTCCTCTCCGCTCCTCTCCTCTCCTCTCCCCCCTCTTCATGTGAGAGAGACAGCCACGATGCAGTCCCTCGCCCGTCCGGTCTGCCGCCAGCTCACTCGTCACGCCCGTCAGCGCACAAACACCGCCGCCAATGCCTCTTGCACACGACCCCTCCTCACCTCACCACCACGGCACCTCGCCGTTTCTTCACAGCGCAGATATGCCTCGCACCGCTCAGACACCGGCCGAGACGCTCGCTCCGCTGTCATCAGCGTGCTGAACAACATTGCCTCCAAGCGTGAAGTCCAGCAATACCTCGCCCAGTTCACGTCCGTGTCCTCACAGCAATTCGCCGTAATCAAAGTCGGCGGAGCTATTCTCACAGACTACATCGATGTCCTCTGCGCCTCTCTTCGTAATCTCAACCAGATGGGCCTATACCCTGTCATCATCCATGGAGCAGGACCTCAACTCAATAAACTCCTTGAGGAGGCCGGGATTGAACCCAAGTACAATGAGGGCATTCGCATTACAGATGGAAAGACGCTCGGTGTGGCCAGGAAGCTGTTCTTGCAGGAGAACTTGAAGTTGGTAGAGGCGTTGGAGTCTTGGGGTGTCAAGGCCCGGCCCATCACCAGTGGAGTTCTCATGGCTGATTACAAGGACAAGGAAACTTATCAGTTCGTAGGAGAGGTCAATCAGGTCAATGTAGGGAGTATCAAGGCTGCAATCGCAGACGGATATATTCCTGTTTTGACGTGTATGGCGGAGAGTGAAGAAGGCCAAGTCCTCAACGTCAATGCTGATAAAGCTGCCGCTGAGCTCGCAAAGGCGTTGGTGCCTTTGAAGATTGTGTATCTTTCTGAAAAGGGCGGTATCTACGACAAGGAGACTGGGAAGTTGATCGAGGCGATCAACTTGGACGAGGAGTACGATGAATACATGAAGAAGCCTTGGGTCATCCATGGAACGAGGAGCAAGATACGAGATATCAAGTCTTTGCTTGACAACCTGCCACGCAGCTCCAGCGTCGCCATCATTCATCCCGAGAGCATGGAACGTGAACTTTTCACACACTCTGGAGCTGGTACTCTGATCCGCAGAGGGACCAAACTACACACTGCATCGACTTTGAAGGAATTCTCTGAACCAGCAAAACTTAAGCAAGCACTCACCCGCGACCGTGAAGGCCTCGACTCTGCGAACGTCGTCGATCGATACCTCGAGATCCTGGAGTCTAGGCCATTCCAAGCCTATTTCGATGAGAATATGGAGGCTTTGGCCATCGTCCTTCCCCCAGACAATACCCCAAATGCCATGGCGCAGCTCGCTACTCTTACCATGACAAGAAATGCTTGGTTGTCAAACATTGCCGATAACGTGTTTCAGAACTTGAAGAGAGATTGGCCCAGACTTACATGGACAGTCAAGCAGGATGACGAGAATCTGACTTGGTTCAGTGAAAAGGCCGATGGGCACCTCGCGCGGGATGGAGAGGTCCTTTTCTGGTACGGTATCGACAGCCCAGATGAGGTTCGCGATTTGATGAGTGAGTTCATCAAGCAAGGCCGCAAGATGTTCGGTGACACCAACCTCGAATCCCACATCCACCGCGCAAGCTCCACTGCCGAACGCATCAGAGCCAATGCTGCTAACTTGGCCAAGTCAAGACCTCAGGGAGCACGCGCATTCAGCACCAATTCCCGGCCAATGAGGCGTGTCCGAACAGACGGTCTTCAGCAGATCCGGACTTACGCGACGACCAATCCCAACCCTCCGCTGGGTGTCAAGAACCGCGAAAAGGATTACCCTTCCAAGGTGGCTCTCATTGGCGCTCGTGGCTACACTGGAAAGGCTCTCATCGACCTGTTGAACAACCACCCCAACTTTGATCTCTGCCACGTTTCTTCCCGAGAGCTCAAGGGTCAAGAACTCCAAGGTTACGATAGCAAGAAGATCATTTACGAGAGTCTCTCGCCTGATGATGTTCGTAAGATGGCAGAGAGAAAGGAGATTGACTGCTGGGTCATGGCTCTTCCCAATGGTGTTTGCAAGCCATATGTTGATGCGATTGAAGAGTCCGGCCACAAGGAAGCTGTTATTGTCGACTTATCCGCAGATTACCGATTTGACCCTAGCTGGACCTACGGCCTCCCGGAGCTCGTACAACGCAACAAGATCGCCTCTGCCACCCGCATCAGCAACCCAGGATGTTATGCCACCGCTGCCCAGCTTGGCATCGCTCCACTAGTGCCATATCTCCCACCTTTCCCAGCACAACCCACAGTCTTTGGCGTCTCAGGATACTCCGGCGCCGGCACGAAACCTTCTCCAAAGAACGATGTCGAAGTTCTCACCAACAACCTCATCGCCTACTCGCTTACAGACCACATTCACGAACGCGAAATCTCGTCCCAGCTCGGCACAGAAGTTGCTTTCATCCCTCACGTCGCAGTCTGGTTCCAAGGTATTCACCACACCATCTCCATCCCTCTGGCAGAGAAAATGGCCTCGAGAGATGTAAGACAGCTATATCAAGATCGTTTTGACAAGGAGAAACTCATCAAAATCACGGGCGAGTCTCCACAAGTCAAGAACATTGCGGGTCGCCATGGAGTGGAAATTGGAGGCTTTGCAGTGCACTCGTCCGGCAAGAGAGCGGTGGTGAATGTTACGATCGACAACTTGCTCAAGGGCGCTGCTACCCAGTGTTTGCAGAATATGAATCTTGCTCTGGGATATAGTGAGTATGAGGGCATTCCACTGGACTAGATGTGAATAGGTCAAAGGAAGGGTTGTGCCAGAGGACGCAGAGGGGAATGGATAAAATGAGAAGAAAGGCCAAGGAATGTTGAAAATGGGAAGGTGCTCTGTTCACATTGGTTGTTGTGTGTCGATGTTGTACTAATTCGAGCAATCGAATCGTAGACTTTTAGAAATTAGCGTTCAAGCTCCTGAGTATAGTGTCTGATATCATGTTATTGTTGTTTGCTGATTGTTATGTCCACTGTTTTTTCTTCTTACTCCATGTGTTGAAGGGAGTCTAGTGGGAGACAAAGACATTGTTGCCCAGGTAGGCGTAGGCCTGGAACTTCAAGTGAAGTTGGACTTGGCTAAGTACAGATAGCCTTGGCGCCATTCGCTTGCACATGCCTCGCTGCATTCACGTAACCTCGATCATCATCTCGTCTATATCACGCCCACACAAGCAACACCAAATAGTGAGAAATAGGAACAGAAAGAAAAATGGCTACACCAACTATTCTCTCACGCTACCTTACGCGCCTCGAATCCTCTCTCTCAGACCCTCAAACGCGCTCTTCCCCATATGAACGCAATCGCATAGCAGCCAATATCGAACATGCCCGCGCTATGCTCCTCACGCTTGAGAAGGAAACATCTACAGTGCGAGTACAATCCTCCAAACAAGCTACACAAGCCGAACTTCAGAAAAGCAGAGAGTGGATCAAGAGGTTGAATGGGAGGCTCTTGGAGATGAATACGGCGGCACATGATGATGACGAAGAGGACGATGATGATGGCGAAAAGGATGGTGTCGATTATAATAGCTACGGTCCGGCGATATCTGGAACGGAAGCCGGGTTGGAAGTAAGAACTGGAACCGGAGGGCTAGGCGAAGCGGGCGGAGATGAGGAAGATATGTCTTCTCAAATAAGAAATTCTCAACCACAACAACACCAGCAAGAAGTGCGATCACGAAAACAAGCACCATTATCATCGAATCTCAAATCAACAGACAACAAATCCGCAGCATCAACAACAGCCCGCGAACAACTCTTCGCAGGCCGTAACGCATCCAAAGCCCAACAGTCAAACCCTACCCTCTCCAACTCCGAATCCCTCCTATCGCACAACCGCCTCGAACAAGAGACTCTCACCTCAGGTTTATTAGCACTGGCCCGCTCCCTCAAAGAGTCCTCGCAACAATTCGGCGCATCGCTCGAATCTGAAAAGGATATCCTGAAGCGCGCCGAGGGAGGTTTAGATAAGAATGCCGCCGGGATGGAGGCTGCAGAGAAGCGAATGGGAGCGTTGAGGAGGATGAGTGAAGGGCAGGGCTGGTGGGGGAGAATAAAGTTGTATGCGATGATTTTTGGGTTGTGGTTAGCCTGCTTTTTGCTGGTGTTTTTGGGACCAAAATTGAGGTTCTAAAAATAAGGATGGGGAAAGATATTGGTACGGCGACACTGATTGTTTGGCAAGAGGGAAAATTAGGGGACTTGGTAAAAGTTGGAGGGCGATGTGGTGGCGAGGGAATGGGTTGACTATTCACTCATATGTGTGTCTGGGAAGGAGGACCCAGCTATTGTTCATGATCATAGCATTTTTCATTTTCAATGATACCCAGACGTGTAGTGTCATCGTCTATTCGTTCGATCATCATATGCTTTTCTACTTCTCCCACCCTCTTCTTCCACACTTCTACTGATTTGTTCATATGCACCACCATATGCCTCCCAATGGTCATTAAGGCTCGAACTTCGGATTGTACTTCGCCATCGCAGCCTCAAACGCACTCCTCTTATCCTCCAGCTCCACCAAGAACTCACACTCCTTATCCAGACTCTTCAATCTCTCCCTCAACTCCTCCGTCCCGTCCCTCCCCGCCCCGACGTCCAACACCAATTTATTCACCACAGCAGCACCATAATTCTTCCCCTCCTCCGTCTCTAACGCTTGGCCCAGCGCAACCTCCGCCTCCTCCACCCTCCCCAAATGCAGCTCACTCACTCCCTGCTGCACCAAGCTCACCACACTCCTCGAACTCGGCCCCTGCGCCATCTCCTCAAATACATAGAACGCTTTTTGGTAATTAGCCTCCCCTCCCATCCGCATGGCAATCCACGCCTCAGCCAAATTCACAAGGAGAGCATCTTGCGCGAACGATCTCGCCGCTTTGGCTTCTTTGATAGCGCGATCGATGTTGTTCTGTTGTAGACAGATTTGGATCGAAAGCGCTACGGCGTCGAGGGAGCCTGTGTGGGCCGAAAGGAGTTGTAGAGCCGCATCGGGTTTGCCTGCGCGGGAGAGTATTGAGCTGATGAGGAGTTGCACGGTCAAGTTGTCTGAAGCGGTGGATGCGAGTTGCTCGGCGGGTTCGAGGATTGTGGGATCGGAAGGGGGTTGGAGGTAGGAGGAGGCGTATAAGCGGACAGCGGCGAGGTCAGGGGAGTCGGAGTCTGAGGTGGCGCTGCTGTCGAGTGAGGAGAGGACTTCGCTGTATTGGCCTAGAGCGCATTGGGCGCGGTATTGCAGGATGCGGATTGGGAGGGCGTTTTCGGGAGAGAAATCGCTAGGGGTGTAGTCGTTCAGGACGGATTGGTATTGGCCTTGGACAAAGGCGGTATGGACGTTGACCAGCTCGCCTTCGGAGGAAAAGGGATCCATCTTGGGCTGTGTAGACCGTCTTGTGGGAGGTGAGGTGATGTGGAAGTGTGCTGTTCAATGTTGCTGTTATTGGGAGGACAGTTGGAGGTCGCGTTGACAGCTTAGAACTAATTCCTAGCCAGGGTCCTTAGACTTAGCCGCGTACCCCAAAGTGGCAGAAGCCCGGAAACTCGATTTCTCTGAGGTATACTATATACAACACTACTACTACCGGCCTATAGGCTTCCTATTGCTGTCTATTAGAGTCGCTACTGTCTCCTGCTATAATATATATACTAAGCATAAACTAGAGGTATCGCTATCTAGCGCTGTTCAAGTATGCTATATTTCGGCGTATATATATATATTCGTGTTTGCTAAGACTATCGCGTATCTAGTAGCCTAGCTTT